>CABHPQ010175200.1:10418-60241 GCA_902168405.1 Peromyscus aztecus | reverse complement strand
TCACCATCCTCCTCCTCCTTCACCATCCACTCTCTATGTCCTTCCCAATGTCTGTCTCCCCTCCATTCTTATGTATACATTGATCTCCCCTTGCACACACCCACTGTCACTCTACATAGGCCAAAGGGGAAACATACTTGTTCAGAGTAAAAGGAAAATGTGTCCCCTGCTTAGGAACTTCAGCTTAGGCCAGTTGCACAGTAGTGCCCAGTTCTGAAAGGAAGAGCGCTACTCCTGGACCAGGCTGCACAGGTCCCAGGCAGAGGCTGAAACTGTACCCCCCTTAAAGGAACAGAATGGCAGGCTTTTTCCTATGGGGAAATGATGCCAACTTCCAGATTTCTTGGTAGACACATTGAAATGTAACCACTCCAGGTATATTAGGCTACACATCCGCTTTTTTGTGTGTGGTTTTTTTTTTTTTCAAGACCGAGTTTCTCTGTGTAGCTTTGCGCCTTTCCTGGAACTCGCTCTGTAGACCAGGCTGGCCTCGAACTCACAGAGATTCACCTGCCTCTGCCTCACGAGTGCTGGGATTAAACGTGTGCACCACTAACGCCTGGCACACATCTGTTTTTATCTGAGCATAATGACAACATATTTCAGGACTTCTGGAACTTACCTCCAGATCCTTATCACCTCCAGATCCTCATGACACTTACTTTGTTATTGTTTGCATGATGTGGTCAGTTATAAATGTCCATGTGTGCTTAGGAGTATTTGTATTGTCTGGAGTGAATTGTACACATGTCATTAGGTAGATGTCATGGGATTTTAAAATCATCTGTATGCTTCCTATAAAGGAAATCTCCCTAACTTTTTAAGTACATCTCTTACCATGATTTTTGTTTTATTCATTTCTGTGGTTCATTTGTGTGTTTTAAGGCTGTTATTAAATATTTACAGCCTTAGAATTGTTTTTTTGCCTTTGTAGTGAATGAAAAGGTTTTAGATATAGTGTGTAGCTAGGTATTTTTGTTTTTCAGTCCTTCATCATCTTTACATTTATTACAGTTCAATGACTTGCCTGCATTTAACACTTGTTCTGACTTTATCTGTCCTACCTCAGTATTTTTGTGCCCTTTTGAATTTGTAGTCCCTTCTATCCTTGTCATTCTTTGTGTTCTGTCATGTAGTCTCCCTAGAAGTGTTGCCCTGTGCACATGAAAAGCCCATCTCTTTGCTTTTCTTTACAACAATTCAAGGACCTTAAAGTAGTTGAAGTCTAGCACCCCATGTCGCCTGGTTAAATGTGCCCCACCAGTACACACCCAGTACACACCCAGGACACACCCAGTACACACCCAGGGGCATTTGATTTGATTTGGCCCTCCTGTTCTGTGCATCTGTTTGTTCTTCTTATTCACACTCAAGGCTGCGGGGAACCTCTGGGGCTTGAACTCCTGCATAGCATCCCGGGATTGAAGGGTTCTGATAGTGAGTCACCCCACATATCCAGGACAGGCAGAAGGGTGGGCTTGGAGCAATGTTAGTGACATTTACAGATATCCTTAGTGATTAGGTTTGAAATAAGACTTGGAATTTTTTTTAATTTATATTCTTTTTGGTTTTATTTGTAACTAAACCAATTAGAAGCAGCTATGGGCCTGACAGGCAGCAGTCAGTGCTGCAGGCTCAGTTGGATAGTACAAATGCACAAACAAACCAGTGTCCTGCCACCTTCATGTCCTTTCCCCATCTCTTACAGCCCACAGTGCTAGTCACCTTGTTGTCAACTTGACACAAACTAGGGTCACCTAGGAGAGGGGAACTTCAATTGAGAAAATATCCTCATCAGATTGGCCTATAGGCAAGTGTGTGAGGCATTTTCTTGATTCATGATTAATGTGTAGGGGCTCAAACAATTGTGGATAGGACCACCCTGAGCAGGTAGCCCTGGTTTGAATAATTGAACAAGCTAAGTGAGCCAGTTAGCAGTGTTTGTCTATAGACTCTGCTGCAGAACCTACCTCTAGGTTCCTGCTTGAATTCCTGCCCTGACTTCTCTCACTGATGGATTGTGATGTGACATGTTAGCCAAATAAACATTTTCTTCCCCAAGTTGTTTTGGGTAATGGTGTTTATCACAGCAATCAAAAGCAAACAAGGAAGGACACTTAGTGATCCTCCAGCTTTGCCCTGGGTGATGACAGGTACCAACGAAGACAGACAGACAGACAGTGTTCTGGCAGAGGAAGGAAAGCCTAGGCTGGCACTCCTGCCTGTCTTGTACTACCCCCACCTCCGTCTTCTCCACCATCACTTGTGCAAGGCACCTGCTCTTGCTGATTCAAAGTGGCATTTCCCCATCTTTTTGGAGGATCCTCAAGATTTGCTTTCTCGTGTTCTTCCTTTGGGTTGATCTTTTTAAACCTGTCTGGAATGTGCTGTGATATTACATTCACGACACTTGTATTTGAGTGGGAGGAAGGTCAGAGGAGCCTTTCTTCTCAGCTCCAGAGCATTTCTGGTGGGATCTGGACTATAATTTATAGACTGTCTCCTTTTATCTCCGTCTTTAGGAAAATAACAACATAAAGGTACTTGCCCCATTTTTCTTTTATTTATTCAATAGAGAAAGCTAGTTATTTTAACAAAATTATGCCTTAGGAGGATTGTTGGAACTAAAAGTGATTTCTGTTGTTTTCATATTTAAATAATTGCTTGGATTTGTAGTGAAAATGAAAAATATCTACTAAGAAAATAAATACAATCTCACTATGTATACTATATAAAACTTTTACGTGTTTAGAACTGGGAAAATGGCCCACTGGGTTACGTGCTTGCTGCCTAACCACAGGAGGTGAGTTAGGTATGGCACTACACACCTATAACCCCAGTGGTGGGCAGTGGAGAAAGGAAGATCCTTCTTTCCAAAACCACAAGTGCCAGGTTCAGTGAGAAACATAGTCTGAGGAAATAAGATTGGAAAATAATAGAGTAAAGCACTCAGTGTTGACCCTTGCCTCTACAAGCGCAGGCACACACACACACACACACACACACACACACACACACACACACACCTTTTCATACGTTTAGATAGACTTATAAATATGAATGTGCACATATGCTTCTTTGTGAATGTATTCTTGCACATACATATATGCATCTACCAGCATACACTCCTAATTTTAGTTTCTATTGTTTTTTTTAAAATACTTCCTTATAAAATGATAACACCATGATGTCTACAGTCTTTCATGCTCTGGTTTTTCAGTGAGCATGTTTAGCATGTTCAGCCAGGTGTGCAGAGCCTGACTAGACAGTATTGTAACCTTACCTCTCCTCAGCTTACCACGAGCATGCCCACTTCAACACAACACACTGCCTTGTGTTGCATACCTGGACCTGCAGTTGTACCAACTTAGCCAAAGGAATGAGAGGTAGAGTGTGAAGAGCACGGGCAGCTTATTCAAAGAAGTGGGTTATCTTTAATGAATGCAAATTTGTTTTCCTACTACCGAGTTTCCATAAAATTAGGATAACAGTTCATTTTAGAGTTTAAATGTGCTTTTGGACTTTTAAATATATGTTATTTGGCAAAATACGGAAATGTAGGAAGCCAAGTGCTTTTTCTTCTTGTGTCTTAAGAATCAGAAAACTTTCAAATTTACAAAAGTTAAGAATTTTTATAAAATTATTAAAAATAAATTTATTAAAATAATGCTAAAACAAAATAATTTTTAAGCTACTTCATAAAATTTACATTGTCCTTTTTGTTTGTTTTGTGGGGTTTTTAGATCATATTTAATTACACCATTTCTGTCATTCCAAGACAAATGTTACATTCTGTAGTTTTTGTTTTATGATCCTAAAATGAACTTATGTCCCTTTGATCTGTGCATGTCTCATATATACAGGAAGAAACTGGCAGGTTCTTCATAGCACGTCAGCACATGTAGGACCTGAGACATGTCTTGGGTCAGGTTTTTACTGTTCCTTGTGTGTTCTTTCCAGATGGTTTAAAATGCCCCATGTTTTAATTGATAATCCAAAAACTGACTTCTCGATGCTGAGTCAAAGAGACTTTTGCCTCTGCATAAGGCATCCATGAGCAAGAGAGGCAAAAATGCTGTAGACAAAGAGATAATTCTATCCGTTCTGAGGCACACTTGAGAACCTCTTGTGCAAGCAGTGTCTTTCCTGGAGCACTGAGCTGCAAGGGCTGCTTGTGGTTGCAGGAGACAGTTTCTCATTCAGAGTCAGCACATGGGAGGCTTCTCAGCAAAATGCTGAAGACTGGATGGCACAGGTCCTGTCCAAATCCTCACCCTGAAGGCTGGAATACCAACAGTGTCTGTCAGTGGCATTGGTACAGCAGTCCTACCTGGGTTACCAGTAAACTCTCACTGAAGGAAATTCCTAGCAGTTTCTACAACTTGTCAGTTCTGGGATTTTTTTTTCTCCTTATCCAACAGCTCTTCTTCCTGAGAAAGGGGTTCTTTGTCTCCTGATGAGTTCTCATGTTGGAGTAGGTAGCTAAGCTTTACACACTCCAGTACTCTAGTGTATTCTGTTATATGCACTTACATCTGTGTTCTGCACAGTCCTCAGGCTGGGCCACTTCCTTCATTAGGTGTGTAAGGGTTAGCTCTTCTTGTTTTTGTGACCCATATGTGCACACACATCCACAAAGAACACTTGTCTTAAAAAAGTTCCCTGTATTATTCCCTGCTCCAGCAAACTTTTGAGCAGTAATGCTTGCTTTTACTGCGAGGGGAGTATTTCAGTTTATTGTTTGATTCTTATATGATCTTTTAATTAAAAAAAAAAAAGAGCCAGATATCAGGGTGAAAGCTAAAAGATCCACTAATTCTTACCTCTTTGAAATCTTCAGCCTAAAGAGAGTTCCTGTTTCCTCACACCTTATATGCCTTTTTCTGCCCTGCCATATTACTTCCTGGGATTAAAGGCATGTATGCTTCCCAAGCAAAGGCATGAGATCTCAAGTGCTGGGATTAAAGGTGTGTGCCACCACAGCCTGGCTCTGTTTCTCTCCTATACTGAATCCATCTTATGTAGCCCAGTGAGGCCTTGAACTCACAGAGATCCAGACGGATCTCTGCCTCTCGAGTGATAGAATTAAAGGTATGTGCCACCACTGCCTGACCTCTATGTCCAATCTAGTGGCTGGCTCTGTCCTCTGATCCTCAGGCAAGTTTATTAGGATATACAATATATCACCACATCAGTTTTATTTTTAGTTGACAATAATTTTGATGTTTGCAGAACACTGTATGATGCTACAGTTCTTGCCACATGGCCATATTTTTTTCTCAAGGTCAACTTCTTGCTTTTCTGAAGAACATTGCACAGATATTTGCATGTATAAATATAATATGAATTTTTTGCTTTATTGCTTTATATAGTTGGAATTATATTGAAGATTACCCTTTTACAATTTTTCATCTATGTTTAGCATGACTCCATAGATTCATCCTTTCTTACAGCTTGCCATCCTCATTTATGAATGTACCACTGAGTGCCATTTATTTCTTTTCTTGTTAATAAGCAAAAATCTTGTGTATTATTCAATAAAGGTAAGAATGAAGTGCATTCTTCCTTTGTTCCCATTATCAAAGTTAAGGCAGTCACCATCTAAACATGCTACCTTTTTAATAAAAACTCTTTAACATTTTCATTGTTTTTAATTCCTTTTGCTAAAAGTTGTTTTCAAGTCATAATACAATTTTATATTTTCTAAATCTCTTTATGATTCTTCTTGATTAATATGTTCCTTAAATAGATTGCTATGCTGAATTATAGTCATTGACTTTCTAGTATCATACCAGCTTTTTATTTCTAGGGGACAAGCTAATATGGCCATGGTTTGTACTCTGTGTTTCACCACAGTCCATTCACTTGCATTTTCTGGAAGATTTTTTTCTGTCAGTTTACAGTTTACAAGTGATAATACTTTTATAATTTAATAATGTCTTTTCATACTCCCCTTTTTTGCAGTTTAGTATCAAAGTTATATAGGCTCATAAAACAATGGTGAATCTCCCATTTCTCATCTCTAAAACATTTATGTTGGCACTGTCTAGTCTTTTTTTTTTTTTTTTTTTCCAGAGCTGAGTACTGAACCCAGGGCGTTGTGCTTGCTAGGCAAGCGCTCTACCACTAAGCTAAATCCCCAGTCCCGCACTGTCTATTCTTTAAACACTTGCATGTCAAGAAGACAGTCAGGAGCCTGAGCATTCTCTGTGGAAACACTGCACAAATTTGCTTTCATTAGTAATCGGTTTGGCAGAGATAGTTTTCAAGAAATAGATGAACTGTCTAAATTTTCAATTTTTTTCACAAATTTGTTTATGGTATTATCCCATATATGTATAAAGTCTATAATATTGAATTTTAAATTTTTTTATTGTTTTTTATTTATTATTTTTGACACAGGGTTCTTGTAACCCATACTAGCTTTGAATTTCCTGTGTAGTTGAGGCTGACTGTGAATTCCTGATCCTCCTGCCATTACTCACGTCCAGTGTGCTGGGATCACAGGTTGTGTGGCCACACTCTGCTTCATCACTTCCATTCTTTAGTCTTATCTGCCCTTCCTGTTTCCTTTCTTCTTTAAATCAGTTTCCAAACAACATTGGTAGGTTTTTAGAAATTCATACTATTATCCTTGTGAATTTTCCTACCATATGTTATTTTCTGTTTCATAATGTTACTTTTTTATTCCTACTTAGATTTAGTATTTTTCTTCATGATATAGATGTTTAACTGATTAGTTTAAGCCCACCCCCTTGAATACATGTATTTAAGTCATTAATTTCCTTTTATTATTTTGGTTATATCTCTAAAATTTTCATGTGTAGTATTTTTGTTATTAACAAGTACAGAAATGGTTTGGGTTTTTTGTTGTTGCTTTTTAGACAGGATCTCATGACTTTAGTAACCCAAGATTGCCTTGAACTTAATTATGTAGCCAAAGATGGCCTCAAACTACTGATTCTGCCCCCCCCCCACACACACACACACCTCCATCTCCCAAGTGCTGTATTACAGACATTTGCCATGATGCATGTGTTGTGTGGTGCTGGGTATCACACCCAAGGTTTGTACATGCTGGATGAGCACTCTACCAACTGCACTGTTCCTCTTAGCCCTGAAATATTTGATTTCCATTGTGACTTCTTTTACTTGTGGTTATTACAGAGTTTTTTTTCTCACTGAGTTTGTAATTATGTCTTTGTTTACATTAGCTTATTTTCACTTTATCAGAAACAGTAGTGTTTTTGTTCTTCAGCCACCTGTTAAACTACAGTATTGCTTGCACTGAGCAAAAAGGAATGAACTTTAACTATATATAGCAACTTGAGCGTTGCCTTAGTCCATGTGTGCTTCTATAGCAAAACACTGAGACTAAATTAATATAAAACATCAATTATACCTTACTCTGAGAACTGGTATATCTAGTCAAGATACTAATAGATTCTGTTGTAGCAAAGACTACTCTCTGTTTGCTGGTAGTGTCTTGGGCCATGTCTTTATAAGGTCTTTGCATGGTGGAGGGCAGAGAGTCAAAAAGGAAATAGCCCTCTCAGGTCCTCTGATAAAGCAATAACATATTCATGCTGAGGACTGAAGTCGGGGGTCCTTCTTGTGAGGTTGCTACAGGAGAACTAAGTATGAATATGAAGTTTTAAGAAGACAGAAACAGCAAAACTTTTAATCACAATAGATGGAGAAAATAAGATAGCCCATGATAAAACCAAATTTAAGTAATATCTGTCCATAAACCCACCGAAACAGAAGGAACCAGAAGGAAACTCCAACTTAAAGAGTCTTATTAATAACGCAATACTAATAGTTCCCCACCCCAAAAAAGAGACAGACTCATAGATTGGTTTAGAAAACTGGATTTATCTTTCTGCTGCATCCTTATCATCAAGGATGGATATCACCTCGGTAAAATCAGAAGGACCAAAGAAGCAGGCTGGTGTAGCCATTTTATATTTGACAAAATAGACTTCAAATCAAAACTACCAAGAAGACATGGGGAGGAGCACTAACATACATATCAAAAGAAAACTCCGCCAGGAGGACATTTCATTCTTAACATCTGTGTACCAAACCTGACTTCATAAAACAAACACACAGCATAAGCCACAGATTGACACTCACACACTGATAGTGAGAGATTTCAGTTCCCCATTCTTGTCAAAGACAAGTCATACATACAAACAAAAGCTAAACTAAAGAAATGCTGGAGCTGACTAACATTATAAACCAAATGGACCTAACACATATTTACAAAAACATTTCTCCCAAACACGAAAGAATATACCTTCTTCTCGGTTCCTCATGGAACTTTCTCCAGAATTAACCACATACTTGTACACAAAGCAAGTCTTAACATTCACAAAAAAAAAATTGAAGTAACACCCTGCATCCTATCTGACCACAACAGATTTAAGCTGCATATCAACAATAACAGAAAGTTTACAAACTCATGGAAACTGAATAGCACACTAATGAATGAAAAAATGACAGAAATTAAAGACTTCCTAGATTTGAATAAAAATGAATATACAACATACCCAAACTTATGGGACATAAAAAAGGTGGTTCTAAGAGGCAAGTTCATAGCACTTGGTGAGTATATAAAAATTTGGAGAAATCTCATACTAGCAACTTAACACACACCTGAAAGCTCTAGAACAAAAAGAAGAGATCACATCCCCAAAAAAGTAGACAGCAAGAAATAAACTTAAGTATGAAATTAATAAAATAGAAACAAAAAAATAAAAACAGTCAAGAAACAAATAGTTGGTTCTTTGTGAAAATCAATAAGATTGACAAACCCTTATCCAAATTAACCAAAAGGCAGAGAGAGATTAACAAAATTAGAAATGAAAAGGGAGGTAGACACTGAGGAAAATCCAAGGACTCATAAGGACATACATACTCCACCACATTGAAAAATCTAAAAGAAATGGACAATTTCCTCAGTACATACCACTTAACCAAAGTTAAATCAAGATGAGACAAGCATTTAAACAAACCTATAACTCCTAGTGAAATAGAAGCAGTAATTAAAAATGTCCCAACAAAAAGAAAGTGCAGGCCAGATGGTTTTAGAACAGAATTCTACAGACTTTCAAAGAAGAGTTAATGCTAATACTACTCAGATTGTTCCACAAAATAAAACAAAAGGAACACTGTCCAGTTTGTTTTACAAGGCCACAATTACCCCGAAACCCAAACCACATAAAGACCCAACAAAGAGAATTACAGACTAATTTCCCGTATGAACATAAATGTCAAAGTTATCAATAAATGCATGCAAACTGAATCCAAAGACACATCAAAAAGATAATCCACCATTATCAAGTAGGTTTCATCCCAGAAATGCAGAGATTTTTCAACATATGTAAAATCAATGTAATCCAACATATAAACAGAAAGAAAGAAAGAAAAAAGTACACTCATCTCATTAGACCTTTTCTTGATCAAAGTCCTGGAGAGATTAGAGATACAAGGGACATGCCTAAGCTTAATAAAGCTTTGTAGAAAGCCCATAGACAGCATCAATTAAATGGAGAGAAACAATTCCACTAAAATCAGGAACAAAACAAGGTTGTCCACTCTCTCCATACCTATTCAATATAGTACTTGAAATGGCTAAGTATTATAAATGGCTAAGATCAATAAAACCAAGTGACAACTTGTGTTGTTAAGTATATGGAATTAGGGGGATGCTCATATTGCTGGTGGGAGTACAAACTTGTACAACCATTGTAGAAATCAATGTAGTGGTTCCTCAAGAAGATGGGAATTGATCTACCTCAAGATCCAGCTATTCCACCCTTAGGCATATACCCAAAGGACGCTTCATCCCATCAAAGAGACACTTGCTCAACTGTGTTCATTGCTACTCTATTCATAATAGCCAGAAGTTGGAAACAACTTAGTTGTTCCTCAACCGAAGAATGGATAAAGAAAATGTGGTGTATTTACAAAATGGAGTATTATTTAGCCATTGGAAAAGAAGAAATTCACTGGCAAATGGATGAAACTAGGAGGGAAAACACTGAGTAAGGTATCAGAGGTATTCCTGAGTGAGGTATCCCAGACCTAGAAAGGGAAATATGGTATGTATTCACTTATATGTGAATGTTAGCTGTTAAGTAAGTGATAACCAAAGTATAATCCATATAACTAGAGGTTAGGTATGGAATGAGTGACTAGTTAGGGGACAGATAAATCTCCCTAGGAAAGAAAAATAGAAAGTTTTAGGTGGATAGGGGGATGGCTGGAATAGGAAGATTAACTGGGGAGGGAGGACAGGGAAGAGAATTTGGGGAGAGACAGCTAAAATTAAGGGCCATTTGAGGGGTAGTATGGAAACCTAATATAGTAGAAGCTTCCTATACACACACACACACACACACACACACACACACACACACACACACACACGTGTGCGATCTAACTGAAATCACCAAATAATGATGAAGACAGAGTCACATTAGCCATCTCTTGTCACCAAATGAGGCTTCCAGTACCAAGAATGGGTTACATCTAATTGAGATTTTGGCTCAAAGGGTTGTACAGTTCTCTCCAAATAATCAAGACTGTTGCCAAGACTATAGATTGCTTGCACAAACTAATGGCAAGTCCCCATTGCTGAAAACAACACGTACACAACTTATTGAATGTGGAGAAGTGGAGCTGGTGCCTACATAGAGCCTTCACCAGCACATGCTAACATCTTTGGTACAGGAATTCCTCTGAATGCTACCAAAAGAGAAATATGAATACCAACCTAGCTACAAATGCTTGGCTTGACAATGGTATTCTGCCTGCAAGATATGTTAGTGCAATGGTGGAACAAAGTTTGTGAGAGTAACCAATCAATTTCTGATTTTACTTGAGACCCGCTCCATGAGATGGAATTCATACCTGGAACTACTTAGGTGGACCAAGAACCTGAGACTAGATTGCCCAGGGACCTAGGGTAAAACCAAATACTGCTCTTCTTTAGGAAAAAAAAAAAAAGAAGGTGGAAAAGTAACAATAAAATGATTCCTAATGACATTCTGCCATACTCATAGATCAGTGTCTTGCTCAGCCATCATCAGAGAAGCTTCCTCCTGCAACAGATGGGAACAAATACAGAGACCTACAACAAGACATTATGCACAGAAGGATAGACCTTGGAACATGCAACTCTGAACAGGATGTATTCATCAACTCTCTCCCCTCAGGGCTCAGGGAAGCCTATGGAAGAGGAGGTGGAAAGAATATAAGAGGCAGAGGGAATGGAGGATACTAAGAAAACAAGGCCCTCTAAAGCAACATGATCAAAGCTCATATGAACTCCCAGAGACTGAAACAGCATGCACAGGACTGTCAGGTGTCTGCACCAGGTCCTCTGCATATATTATGGCTTCCAGTTGATCTTTTTACGAGGTTCCATATTGTGCAAATGAGTGGGTCTCTTTCTTGTTCCTTCTCTTGGTCTCTTCTCTCTGTATTGTCCAGTTTCAATGTGTTAGTTTTTGTTTTATTTTTGTTACTTAAAACCTTGTTTTGTTTTATAATGAGAGACAGAAAAGGAATGGATCTGGCTGTAAGGGAAGGTGGGAAGTGATCTACTGTGAGGAGTAGATGGAGGGGAAACTGTGATCAGGATATATTATGTGAGAACAAATTTCAACAAAAGGAAAAAAATAAAATGGAAAGAAGCTTAGAGCTATCCAGTACACACATTTAATTTCAGCAAAGCAGTATATTGTAGCTGGAAGTTCTCCTGTGTCCCACCCAGTCCTACAGCCACTCAGACCCAAGTAAACACACAGAAGCTTATATCAGTTACAAATTGCATAGCCATGGCCTGTGGCTTAATTTTCTTGTTAGCTAGCTCTTATAACTAAACTCAGCCCATTTCTATTAATCTGTATGTCACCACGTGGCTTTACCTGTGTGCCATTACATGATGCTCCCTGGACAGCAGGATGGCATCTCTTTCACCTCTCCTTTCTTCCTCTCTCTCTCCTGGATTTCCCACCTGCCTCTAATAGGCTAAACAGCTTTATTTATCAACTAATTGGAGCAACACATATTCACAGCATACAGAAAGACATCCCACAGCACTTCCCCTTTTCTATCTAATCAAAAAGGAAGGTTTTAACTTTAACATAGTAAAATTACATATAACAAAACAGTTATCAAGCAAGAATTACAGTTACAATATCTAGTCTATTTGTATTTGGCAAAATTAAAGAAAATGTTCTATCATCTACCCTGTCTTTGTGGTTCTAAAGTTTCATATCTAATTTATCTTTTATCATAACCAAGGAAAAATTATAACTATTTAGTCTTCAACTACATCAAAGTTATTATATCCTACCTCAGAAGGATATAATATTACCTTAGTAAATAAGAAATACATTATAAGCAACTTCAAAAATTCTGGAAATGACAGAGACAGTTGTCTGCCTGGACAGTCATCCAAAGTTCCTCTGCAATGTTGGGGCATCCATCTTCAGCCTATAGGTCTAGAGTTTTTTTAGTCACTTCTCCCTGTGTTCTATAGAATATCTGGCAGTCTGCCCTGCGAAGCAGGAACCTGAAGGACCATTTAACCCCATTTTGGCAAATTCAGTGGTCATTTTCCTATGGGTCCTGCATGTCCAGTTTATACAACATATTATCAGTGGTCCAGGCAAGAGCAGCCTCTTGGCCAAATAGCTATTCTTGCCAAGAAGATAAACTCCATATAGAGTGTCTTCAGTGCCCATCCTCCTCTCTGAAGTAAATGGGTGCCACTAGAAGCAGACATGTCTCACTGTCCAGAAAGTCTAAGTTTTTAAAACATTTTAAATGCCATATCTGTAGGTCTTTGAAGTGTTTGAAGATTACCTACCTAACTGAAATATATCTATGTATACCTAGAAAACTTAACTAACATGATTATAAGTTTATCATGGATGACTAATTATTAGTTTGTATTTCTTAATTGTACATTAAAATTTTAAATAAGCTGCATAAACATAATACCTTAAACAAGAGTATAAATATATATACAGTATAACAAAATTAACTTTAAATTTGTATCAATAAACTAAAATCCATACCAATGTAAAACATTTTAAACAAGTTGTTACTTTTTAAAAGCAGATTCAATAATCTACCCTTTTGTCCTGTCATATTTATATTATCCCCTTTTCTTTTTTAGAAAGAGATTGCATTTATAATCAACCCCCTTTAAATAAAAATTAACATTTATAAACAGTATTTTGGGAATTTGGGTGTAGCTGCTCATACTACTTCCTTCTGAATGGGGGCGCTGGCAATCTTATGGGGATCCTGAGAAAATTAAAAATTATGGTCAAGTCCTGACTGGAGTAATCTGTAATGCTGTATTCTCTGAGCCAGTTGCCTTGAAGCTGTTCTGGATGTTGGAACATCTGGAGACCTTTCAGGGAGTCTTAGATGATCAGACCATATTAGCCTGGAAGCAATCCACAGGTTCTCATCTTCTGTGGAAACAAAAGCAGAACCTCTTTTCCAAAGCAACATATCATTAGACACAAATTTTGAAGTCAAGATACCTTTTATATATATTGTATTATTGTATATAAATATATTATATATATATATATATAGGTTTAACTCAGCAGCCTTTATAATCATATGTCTTTCTGCAGTTAAAAATCCCAAAGACAATATAATCCAGACTCTTTGTGTGATTTCCATCTTTATGTGGCTTATTTTTCATATTACTTTTACTGTCTCTTTAAAGACTTTATTTTTTTAAAACTATCTATTTCTTTATATAACTGCATATATTCCATTTTCTCTCTCCTGTTCATTCCCCAAAGTCCCAAAATTAGTCATGTGCCACAACACTTAGCTTTATGAACATTATTTAGATCTTTTACATTTTCTGCTAAGTAATGTTGTAGGGTATATATTTACCTCTAAACATTTTATAGTTTTTTTGCCATTGTGAGTAATATACTTCAATTTAATTTTGTTTATCATTGGCATATAAAATATACATGGCTTGTATATTTTTGCCTTAAAAATAAATTATAAGGAAAAAGGACAAAAACATTCTTGCCATAGCAGGTTGAGTGTAAAAGCGCAAAATCAAAAGCTGTACATTGTATGACTACTTCATATAGTTGCAAAATTGAAACGACAGAACAACTTGGTGGTTTTAGGTGAGGTAGTATAGGAAGGGAAGGGTGTGAACTGTTAAGGGTCACCTGTAGGAGCTTCCCAGGGATAGTGGACATCTTGACCTCACACATCTGTTTTGGATGTACAAAACTTAACTGAATGTTTATACAGGCTGCCAAGGCTCCACTCAAGTCTGTGTGATTGATTTGCCAGTCAATTCCTGGCTTTGAAGAAGTTACAGAAACAAAACACAGTCATGTAGGTAGAGTTTTCCTGTCCCAACTGCATGCTCCCAAACAACTGGCAGCCACTTCCCAATAACTGACTTGGAGGCTTAATATAAATTATTAATGCTTGACTGATAGCTCAGGCTTGTTACTAGCTAACTCTTACATTTAAATTAACTCATATTTCTTATCTCTGCTTTGCCACGTGGCTCATGGCTTATTTCCTCATTTTCTGTGCATACTACTTCCTCAGCAGCACACTGGTTGGTGACTTCTCTCACTCCTCCCTTCTTTCCATCATTCTCCTATAGTTTGGTTGTCCTACCTATAATTTCTGCCTGGCTACCTACCAATCAGCTTTTTATTAAACCAGTCTGAGTGACATAGTGTATAGAACGATTATCCCACAGCACAATCAACCTGCTTCCTGAAAGCTCTTAACGCATCTGAGGCAGAGATCTCAGGCTAAGAGTTTGCACTGTTGGGCACACACAAACTGTTGTGCCTGGAGCAGAACTCTACCTGCCTACCTTTAGTTTCCTTTCTTCATTCAGTGAAGTTGGTCATCAGCCCCACTTGCACATACCTTCACTTTCTACAGTTTAGTTTCACTTACCATGATCAACTGTGCTCTAAAAATTCAAGTGCTCAGTAAAATATTTTGAAAAAGACCACATTCATGTTACTTTTATTATAATATATTGTTATAGTTATATTTCATTGTTATTGTTACATACTGTGGCTAGTTTATAAATTAATTTTAGTAGATATTACATATCAGAAGAAACATAACATACCTAGAGCTGGTCTAGTCTGTGATCCTAGTGTCCTCTGGGGATGGAGTAGAAGAATGGCCAGACAAAATAGCACACAAAGCACATGCCTTTGCTTCTTTGTGCCCTTTGTGCTGGACTCTTGCTGTCCTCATTTTTCTGTGTCAATTTGAATTTTAGTATTTGAATGATTAGTGTCTCATGTTTGCAAATACATTTATTGTCTCATTGAACTTTTAGTTGGATTTTGGTCCTTGTAAAACCTTTGAACAGTGCATTTATTTGTTGGGTTCTGCATGCCCTGGTCTGTGTGTGGAAGTCAGGGAACTGCTTGTAGGAATTGGCTTTCTCCTTCCACCATGGGTCCTAGGGATCTAATTCAGGTGCCAGGCTTATACTACAAAGACTTCTCCCCACTGAGCCATCCTGCTTGACCCAAGGTCTTTTTTCCTTTGAAACCTTGCTTGATCACTGGAATCAAGTCAGCCTTTAGTAAGAGATCACAGAACTGACATGTTAAAATTATTAACGATACAAGTGATAGCTAACTTCAAACATGTTAGCCTGACTTCCTCTACCTAGAGCAAAGAAGACAGTTGCCAGAATTTTAGGAGGATGAGTTGGCAGGAGTTCATGCTAACTAGAACATACACATTAAGCAGAAAGGTTGGTCCAGGTTGGCATTTGCTAGTAGGCAGATTGCTGGAAACGGTGATGCAGGGTTTCAGGTTCTAGACCTGGACTACACCTTTAGCTGGGCTTGGTGGCACAGGTCTGTAATTCTAACAGTTGAGCTACTCAGGAAGCTGAGACAGGAGGATAAAGAGTTCAAGACCTACCTAAGAATAAAGCAAATTCAAGTCTAGCCAGGCCATTTAGAGAGACCCTGACTAACACTGGAGATATAGCCAGTGACTATGGATATAGCTTGTAGTAGAGCACTTTGAGCGCAAAGTGAGGAGTCACTCACAGGTATTTTGATTCATCTAAGGTTAGAGGTTCCTCAGGCAGCAGTGCTAGCCCAAAGCCCAGGAAGGGACTCAACTGGTCCTGAGATGACAACATTAGCTGTGTTATGTTGTACGGGGCAGTTCACCAGGGAAAAGCTTTTGGTGCTGTCTGCTGCTGCCTGCAGCATATCATCAGAATGAAAAATGCCAGAAGATTTCAGATAAAACATCAGTGTCCTTCAGCCTTAGCTTTTTTTTTTTTGAATTTTTATTTTTTTGAATTTATTTTATTTTACAATATAATTTAATTTTACATATCAGCCATGGATTCCCTTGTTCTCCCCCCTCCCTCCCTGCTCCCCTTCCCCCTAGCCCACCTCCCATTCCCATCTCCTCCAGGGCAAAGACTCCCCTGAGGATTGAGATCAACCTGGTGGACTCAGTCCAGGCAGGTCTAGTCCCCTCCTCCCAGGCTGAGCCAGGCGTCTCTGCTAAGCCCCAGGTTTCAAACAGCTAATTCATGCACTGAGCACAGGACCCGGTCCCACTGTCTGTATGCCTCCCAAACAGATCAAGCCAATCAGCTGTCTCACCTATTCAGAGGGCCTGATCCAGTTGGGGGCCCCTCAGCCATTGGTTCATAGTTCATGTGTTTCCATTCGTTTCAGCCTTAGCTTTTATAGGAAATGG
Source organism: Peromyscus aztecus (assembly GCA_902168405.1). Taxonomy (NCBI): domain Eukaryota; kingdom Metazoa; phylum Chordata; class Mammalia; order Rodentia; family Cricetidae; genus Peromyscus; species Peromyscus aztecus. The sequence continues at coordinate 43,456 of CABHPQ010175200.1, read as the reverse complement.
TTTTGATTACATTTGGTAAAAGTTCTGATGAAAGTGGCTTCTTTTTTTTTTTTTTTTTTGCTCAGATTAGAATTGGCATGTGAATTATTTCAGGTAGATTTGTTCCCCAAGGAGAATTGCGTGTGTTTCTCAGGTGGGCTGGGGACGGGCTCACCTGGCAGTGATAAGTACTGAGGTTTAATTGTAACAAATTAGAGCTTAAATATAGCAAGCATCCTGGGGCCTAAATGGAATTGTATTGTGTATTTTGGGAAAAATGCACTTGAAATTTATTCAGACTCTGAGTTTCTTCTTCAGGTATTTGTAGCTGTGGGATTAGACTGTTTGAACAAAAATAAGTTGTCATGAAGGCAGTCTTACATCTTGAAATCCACCTCACATTTCCTACAATTACAGAAATAAACATTTTCATATATGTTCCTATTGGCAACATCTCTGAAAGACTACTAGTCATCTGAGGTGATTCATCTTTCCTACTGCATGATAGTAGAGTTATGGTCGTGCCCTGGCTCAGTGAACCATCCAAAGACAAATCACCACGTTTTACCTGGAATAGGTCTGTGACTAAAAGGTCACAGTTGCTAAGTCAGCAGTAGAATGGACTTGGCAATGCATCTGGTATCTGCTACCATCTAACAGGTTTCTGTAATCACGTGATTCATAGATTACGCAGCATGTCAGAGTTGGCACCTCCCTAGATAAAGGTCTGTATAGTCAGGACATTACTAAGTAAAGTCAGTGTAGTGACAGTCACTATTCTGCTACCATAGAATGTGAGTGCCTTAGAGGCTTAGCATTAAAAGCAAATTATTCCTTTAGCATTTGACCAAATTCACAACATGAATCATGGCACATGTGGAGCTGTAATTCCCTGTGTGGGAGTGTTGTCCTATTTGAGACATTTTACTGGGTCATTTTTGGTGATGATTTGTGTTCTATGCCCCTTGCACCTTTTTATCCTCTAAAAGGTGTTCATTCTCCTCTGCCACAAGCAACTACTGTTCTGTATGTTCTTCAAAGGATGTTTGTATTCAACTTAAAATGGCCCAGGAGTAATTACTTACAATATGATATTCTGTGAACTAATACATTCTTATAACTCTTCAACAACATAAATTGTTCATAGTTTGAAAAGAACAGTGCACATAAGAATCTCAGTGAGCTTCTTTGGTTCTTGACACCCTGAGCCTGGTGACCGACTATAAGCTGAGGACAGAAAACAATGCAGGGTGACATTTTCCAAAACAACCTGACCAAATCTAAAAGAACCAACACACAGGCAGATGACCATGTTTTTCTAATGTGCAGGTCTCTGAGCCAAGTGATGTGAGCTGTGAAAACTTAGACAGCTGTCTAACCTCCCTGCTGTGTTGGAGGTGTCTTCCCGTACTGGCCCACTTTACCCGCTCAGTTCTTCCCTGACTTCTGCCTGTTTATTTCAGCAAGGGCCTATGTTTACTTTATCTCTCTTATTCATGGAGAATCTGTTTGAAAGCCCAAATCAAATCAGAATCTATGGGAAAATGTTCTTTGCATTTCTTCTTCAAATGCCCCCTTCATCCTAAATCCACCTGGAAGGGTGTAGTGATTTCACACCGTTGACACAATGTCCCTCACCCTGCTTGATACTTACCATTGACTAACTCAGCAGCTTCTCCCGGATCCTGGGCTGCAGACCCACACAGTGGCAGACCTGCACTGGGCCACGGGCCCTTCCAGGAACGCCGTTTTCTACCCCTGCTGCCTAAGGTCTGTTGCCATCTGTTAGTTTGCTTCACCCTTTTAACAAGGCTGTAAGTAGCCAAGAGATGGGGAGGTGCTGGCTGGAGAGAGATGCACAGGGAACGCCACGTAACAGTTTTCCCCCAACTCATGTCATTCCTGTGATTTTTAAGGTGGGAACCTTACAGATAAATTAATGAAGTTATGCTAGTTTGATGCTTCTTAATTTATACATTTGCCGTTGACTACTTCCTGAATATTGTTTTTCAAAGGTGTATTTATTAATAGGTTGAACCATATGAATTACCATGCTGATAGGTCATAAATGGTTGATGAATAGCACTTTCATCCCCGTGGCTGTCTACTGAGTTTCCATGGTTTAATTAGAGAGAGATGAGCATGTTTGAGTTGGCACATAATAGGTGTACTGAGACTATTTCCTCCAGTGGGCAGTTTTAGAGTGTGTTCTTATGTAGCCACCCTTTAATTAAAGCTTGGAAGACGCTCCAGAGGCCATCTATTATAGTCTCTTGCATCCAGATTTGAAATATGTAGTATTACAAAATATGAAATATTTAAGAAAAAAATCAGTAAGAAGCAAAGTGCCTATTCCAGATGCCTCAAGACCCTTTTCACATATTTTCTCACAGTAACCTTAAGCATATGTGTTTTCCTCTTTACACCCACAGTACTCTGTGTGTTAATGGGCTACTTAGAACCACTTGCCTGCTTCTCTTGTAGCTCATACTGTAACTCATATGAAAGGAATTATCCACCCAACTATTACCTGTAAACATTATCTAGAGTATAAAATCATGTGTTCACTTAAATATACACAAATCATTTATTTTAAAGTCTGAAATCCAGTGTTATTTATTTCTATAAAAATTAAAGTATGTGTGTAAGTCCATTGAGTGTGGACTGTTATCTAGGTCTGGACTCACTGACCATCATGATGGTTTCACTTGGCAGTCTGCGGGTAAACTTGGACATGGGCAAAGCAGCATATGGATGGATGATTATGAAAGATGAGAATATTCCTGGGACAGTTGTCCGGACCAGCACAATACCAGAGGAACTTGGACGCTTGGTGTACTTACTGACAGACAAAACAGGTACTGTTCACTTCTGTTTGTCTTTCAGTGGACCAGATAATATCAGAAATACTCTGTTTACACATGATATGTGTCATAACTGAGTGCTGGATTTGTAGGTTTCTAGACCCATTTTTTGAAACTGTTTAAATGATTGAATCTCCATCCTTTCATACCTTCACTATCTTGACAGCTAGTGAAATGTCACTTTGCTGTAGCTTTAAGTGACTTATTTTTGTATTTTGAATTTTATAGAATCTTACATTTTTTCTCATAGCTACTACATACCTCTTTAGTAGCTTAAGAGCAGAGTGTGTATTTGTTTATTGCAGGATGAGCCTTGAGTTGTTAGAAGTTGTATAAATTCAGTGTTTTAACAATAGCACTCTCCTGTAAAGATTACTACATTTATTTATCCCATTCTGTAGCTCCATTTTTTTTTTTTTGGTTTTTTTGGTGTTTTTTTATTTGTTTGTTTGTTTGTTTTTTCGAGACAGGGCTGTAGCTCCATTTTTATTTTGTCCTTATTTGGTATTTTTTTCTGTTACAGAATTCTTAATCTATAATGTACTAAATAAAAGATAATGATTTAAATTTCTAGTGTTAGTGAACTAGAAATAAAAGCAACATACATAGCATAATTAAATAAAATATGTCCCAAACACAATATTCAACATCACCTGTGATTAGTATTAGTTTGTAGTTAGACTACAAAGAATACAGATACACTCATAACATTATTTTACATTGTTATAGAATGATTCCCATTTGCAAAAAGATAAGATGTAGAAGTAGGTGTATAATCAGGAAAGAACACATATTTACAGATGTGACATCCAAGGTGATCAACTGAAAACTAATTAAAATATTAAATCAGCAAAACGACAGGTTGCTGGTTAAAATACTCAAAACAGCCCTTTAGGTGTAGGTGAAAATAAAGCTCCTATTCACAGTAACATGCTTTTATCAAACTGTGGGTATGAACCTAAACACCTGGATGGCTGTGTGGGAAAAGTAACATTCCTGAGAAATGTAACTAACCATTTGATAAATATGAACTCCGGATTCTGTAGGTGTTAGCTTCCATGGAGAATTTGGAAGTTTAGTGTAACCCAGGGTCCAGTTTGGGGATTTTTATTTGGATTTCCGTACAGTACCAGGTGGAGAAAATCAAGAAAGGATGGATGGTGCTTGTAAGTACAAATGACTCACTTAGGACATAGAGGTTTCTGCTTCAGGAAACTAGACTGAGGAAATGGGTTAGGAGTTTCCTTTCCCAATTCCAGTGAGCAGACGGGAAGTTACAGAAGATCTCAGTCTATGGCAATGCTAGGAAAAGTGAAGAGCATTCCAGAATTGAAAGATCTGGAGCAAGGAGGTCACTACCAAGCATACTGAAGCTCCAGATGGCTCCTAGGATGAGCCACACAGAGGGAGGAAGAACTCCATACCACGGTCTGGAGAGGAGGTATTGCACAGCCAGTATGCTTAGGCAGGCAGGTACAGGTATACACCGGTGAAAGGTGTGCACTGCTCTTCAGGCTTCCTAGGCAGCCTCTGCTCAGGAACCAGGCCATTGGAGTAATGGGGGGAGGACTACAGGGTAGAGTTGCCCCATTGCTGTGAGCTGCCTGGTCCTGCTGATAGAGACGCTAAACCAGACTCTCCAGAATCATGCCAAAATAATGATAGGAGCAAAGGAACACAAAGCCTGGAACAACCTTAGGACATTTTTAGTCCTTAGGAGAGTTTAGTTAAAAGTATAAACCTAGTATCCTGTATCCCAGCAACAGTTAGGACACTTGGCATGAAAATACAGGAAAGGCCGGGCGGTGGTGGCGCACGCCTTTAATCCCAGCACTCGGGAGGCAGAGCCAGGCAAATCTGTGTGAGTTCAAGCCCAGCCTGGGCTATAGAGTGAGTTCCAGGAAAGGCACAAAGCTACACAGAGAAACCCTGTCTTGAAAAAACAAAACAAAACAAAAAAAAATAAAAGAAAGAAAAGAAAATACAGGAAAGAAGACCTAAATCAATGATAGTGCATGCAGGTAACCAGGCTTTCTCAGTTTAGCAAACACAGGATAGTAGTTCCTACTTGTTTGCACAAGGATTGCATAGGGTACCATATGATGAACAGATTGGCTGTATCATTGAAAAGCATGTGTTATACTTTTCAGTAGTTATATGCCTACTTTTTTCCTTCCCAAAAGAAATGTTTGCATATCTATATGGGGGTTATAAAATGATACTGATAATATTACTTTGGTTAACAAAGCAAACCATTTGGCTATAATACACACAGACTAACCTTTCTTACAGTAGAACTTAGGCCCACCTGGTAGTGCGCACCTGTAAGCAGGAGGCTGACTCAGGAGAGTTGTGAGTTGAAGGCCAACCTGGGCTATGTAAGTGAAACACTGTCTCAAATTAATTTTAAAAATAAATAGGTAAGTGTAGAGTGTTCATACTGTCTAGAGCCCCAACCAGCAGTGAGAACAAAAGAGAGATATATGAGCACAGAGAGACTTCAAATCTTAGTAATGAAGGACTAAGACACACAGAAGGAAAAAAAGGCATCCCTAATGTTTGTTGGTACTAAGATTGATAAAAACAATTAAACCACTGAACACTTAAAGAAAAATAGCTGATTGAGCTATTAAAGAAAAAGACAAAACATATAAGGAAGAATAGTCATTGAGGTAACTAGGAATTGAAAAAACCCTGACTTGTACCTGAGTATCAGACAAGACAGACTCTACAATAAAAAGTACTATTTAAGAAAAGAGGGACACCTTCCTAAGAGAAGGTTGGAAGCATATATGTGCTCTAAAGGTCTCAATGTACAAGCACAAAGTGATGCAGGAGAAAATTACAGTATCTGCAAGCATAGGAGGAAATGTTAGCATCACTTTCAGTAATTGATCATCCAAGCAGGCGGGAATCAGCCAAATGAAAGTCTGATAGCATTGATCTCATGGAATAGATTGACTTCTTCATCTGCCACCTAGAGAACACATGTTTTCATCTCGTGTGTGTGGGACATTTAGGCAGATTGGAATGAGCTAGATCTTAGTCAAGTCTCAGTGAATTGCAAGGAATGGGTGTGCCTACTCACAGTAGAATGGTAGAAATGGGAAAAGTTAGGAACACAATGCAAATAGCAAATAGTATCATTGCTATCTTTGCCTAACATCAGAAATGGTAAAAGTTAGGAACAAAATAGAAATAGCACACATAATCACTGGGTATCTTTGCCGGTGGAATATTCAAGGAACTTGTGTTTTTCAATGAAAAAAAGGAGACTGGGCATGGTAGCGCACACCTTTAATTCCAGCACTCATGAGGCAGAGACAGGTGGCTCTCTGTGAGTTTGAGGCCAGCCTGGTATATAGAGTGAGTTCCAGACAGCTAGGACTACATAGGAAGATCCTGTCTCAAAAAGAAGAGAGAATAAAATTTAATCTTAAGAACAGTAGAAGTCAATGAAATAGGAAGAGATCCTAAAGATGAGAACAGAAAACAGTGTTGTGGTATTCAAGAGCAGGTGGAGTGTGATGGTGCACATCTGCAGGCCCAGCTGCTCGGAAGGCTAAGAGCCCCTTGAGTCTATGTTCAAGGCCAGCCTGGGCAACAGCAAAATCCCTTCTCTAGAAATAAATAGTTTTAAAGATAAAACAGAGTACAATACAGCTGGCCAGTCTTTTGAAAAGACTTAATAAGTTCGACTTGAAAGTAGAATCTTGTGGTGGTATTGTGTTCCCCAAAATATTGTGCACCCTAATAAATTCATCTGGGGTCAGAGAACAGACAGCCACTAGATACAGAGGCTAGAAAATGGTGGCACTCATGCCTTTAATCCTAGCATTCCAGAGGCAGAAATCCCTCTGGATCTCTGTGAGTTCAAGGCCACATTGGAAACAGCCAGGCATGGTAACACACGCCTTTAATCCCGGGGAGTGGTGGTAGAAGGCAGAAAGGTATATAAGGCGTGAGGACCAGAAACTAGAAGCATTTGGCCTGGTTAAGCATTTGACCTGGTTAAGCATTTGGCTGGTTAAGCTTTCAGGCTTCTAGCAGCAATTCAGCTGAGACCCATTCTGGATGAGGACTCAGAGGCTTCCAGTCTGAGGAAACAAGACTAGCTGAGAAGTTGGCCAGGTGAGGTTAGCTGTGGCTTGTTCTGTCTCTCTGACCATCCAGCATTTCACCCCAATAACTGGCCCCAGGTTTGATTTTATTAATAAGATCTTCTAAGATTTCTGCTACAGAATCTCAGGGGGGAAAAAAAAAGATGCAAGCAAATTGAGCAAACTTACAATGATGATATTTAAAATAAATCGTAAAAGAATATCAGTTCTTTACTGTCAGCAGCTTTGAAATGAAAGCAATAGAACAATTCTTTGGGAAATATAAGCCATTAAATCAGACCCAGAAGACATCGTTTTTTATCACCTGAAAAATCTCTTTTTGAAATGTTCTCATTTATTTCTTTTGTGCGGATGGTAGGCGCATGTGCATGCTACCTTACAAGCGTGGAAATGAGAGGACAACTTGCGGAGTCAGTTTTCTTCTTCCACCATATGGGTTCTGGGGATTGAAGTCAGGTCACTGGGTTTGACAGCAGGTGCCTCTATCTACTGAGCCATCTCACCCCATCCTAAGACTATTAAAAATCATCTTCAGAAGAATCTCCTAACACTAGCCCAAGATAATTTTATGATATTTTTATCATTATACTTTGTATATATAAACTCGCTTATTAAAAGACAAGAAAGTGGAGAGGACATGTTATTGTTAGAAAACAGAAGCGAGAACAAGATGAGGAGAGAGCAGGACAGGGAAGGTAAAAGTATCTCTCTTGCATGTCAATGTAAAATTTCTGAATAAAGTGCCAAATCTAGTAATGTTTAATATTTAAAACTCTGCACAAGCTAAGAAGAAAACCACAATAATAGATAAAGCATAACAGATTTGAGACATTTGTTAGAAGTCATAGCCCATCTATGATTTAAGAAGAAAAGCCCATAATAAAACTTGAATGCATTGAGATGCCCTTTACTTTGCTGTTTAAAGCCCTGTGATCAAGAAAAATGCAATGTGTGAAGCTCTAGATAGATGTGATCCAGCTGCAAGGCTTGTTTAAATTTAGAAATCTATCACTATAAATTACAACATCGCGCCGGGCGTTGGTGGCACATGCCTTTAATCCCAGCACTTGGGAGGCAAAGGCAGGCGGATCTCTGTGAGTTCGAGGCCAGCCTGGTCTCCCAAGCGAGTTCCAGGAAAGGCGCAAAGCTACACAGAGAAACCCTGTCTCGAAAAACAAAACAAAACAAAAAAAAAAATTACAACATCGCCATAAGAAGAAAAAACCCAGGGACCCCCTCCAATTCAGTAAGGCATTTGATGAATTTCAATTCAGTATTTCCACATATGAAGTTCATTAGCAAACTAGAGCTGAGGATGAACTGTCTTTATTATAGAAAAGGGTACTCCCAACATATAATCTATAATATGTAGCAAGTATTAACACTTACCAGTAGAATATTTAAAGCTTTTCCCCAAGTCTAGGAACAACAAAAAGATAACACAGTCATTATCATACTTGAGTTACTAATTCACGTCGAAAAGCAAGGAAAGAGTCAAAGGTTTCTGAGTGAGCCAACCCAGATTCAGAAGGACAAACATGGTATGTACTCACTCATAAGTGGATACTAGATTTAAAGCAAAGGATAACCAGACTACAACCCACATCTCCAGAGAAGCTAGCTAACAAGGAAGACCCTAAGAGGAACACATGGATCGCTCTGGGAAGGGGAAATAGATGAGATCTCCATGAGTAAACTGGGGATGAGGGGTGGGCAATGGAGGGTAAGGGATTGGGGATGAGAACATAAGGGGATGGGATGGTTGAGCTGGAACAGATATGGAGTGGGAAAGCAATGAGAGAGATACCATGATGGAGGGAGATATCATGGGAAGAGAGAGAAACCAGTGCTAGGGAAGTTGCCAGGAATCCCCAAGGATGACCCCAGCTTGGACTACTAGAAATAGTGGAGAGAGTGCCTGAACTGAACTGGCTTACCCCAATGATCAGACCAGTGAATACCCTAACTGTCATCACAGAGCTTTTTTACAAAGACTGATGGAAGCAGATGCAGAGATCGACAACCAAACACCAGGCAGAGCTCCAGAAGTCCAGTCAAATAGAGAGAAGAGGGATTCTATGAGCAAGTGCATCAGGATCATGATGGGGAAACCTGCAGAAACGACCAAACCAAACTAGTGGGAACTCATGAAAGTTGGATCAATGGCTGTGGAGCCTGCATGGTCCTGGACTAGGCCCTTTGCATGGTGAGACAGTTGTATAGCCTGATCTGCTTGGGGGCACCGCAGGCAGTAGGATTAGAATCCATCCCTGGTGCATGAGCGGGCATTTTAGAGCCCACTACCTATGATGGGACACCTAGTGCAGCCTTGAGGAAGGAGGAAGGGCTTGAACTTGCATCTACTGGATGTGCTTCCCTATGGGAGGCCCTTGCCTTCTTGGGACTGGGGAGTGGGGGGGTGGTAGGTTGGGAGGGGAAGGCTAGGGGATGGGAGGAAGGAAGAGGGGGATCTTTGATTGGTGTGTAAAGTGAATGGAAAAAAAATTCTTAATTAAAAAAAAGAACCATGACAACTAAAAAAAAAAAGAAGAAAGAAAGAAAAGAAAAGGATGTAATCCTAGCAGCTTGGTGGAAGGGTGGGTGTTGAGGCAGGAGGAATTGCAAATCCAAGGTCTTGCTGGACTACAGAGTAAGCACAAAGCCAGACTGAGCACCTTAGTAAGAACCTGCCTTAGGAGACAAAGTAAAACTTGGCTGGACCCATGGCTCAGTGGAGGGCTCAGCCAGCATGTAGAAGACCCTAGGTTTAATTCCTGATACTACCAAAAAATAGGTACTTATTAGCAAATAACACACATAGAAAATCTAATAAATTTATAGCTTAATATAAGAATTGGTAGGTCATTTTAGCAAAACTAATCTAGAAAAATCTATTGTGTTTACAAATAACAAACCAGAAAATTTTACAGAATAATGTTCAATTGACATAAAGTTAAAATCATTAATGTAATTGTCTTCCCTGTGGTTGGAGAATATATTTTCTATAGTGTTTGACCTTTCTCATTTCCAGAGGCTTACACTTAGGCAGAGTATGCTGGAGCTTGGTGCAAGGCAGAGGTCCTCTACTCAGGTGTGGGGTTGCCCTGACTTCTCCTTCCTGCCAGCCTTTCCTCTGACCTCATGCATTGAAGGAAAGCTTCTCATTTAGTTGGTGTTCCCTAGGGGAATGTACCACATCTTCTACTTCCCTCAAGAGCTTTTCTTCCTGTTTGGTTTCAGCGTTCACTTGACTACCACCAGTGGTGCCAGACCTTCCATGGAAGCCAGAGGGGAGGTTGGAGAGACTGGCTAGATGAGGAGTCCAGACGTCAGAGTAGGATGGGCACTGGGAGTCTCTGTGCTATATGTATAGGCCCTGATGCTTGGGTGTTGGAACCAGCAGTAGTGTTGATAAGCGAAGTACTGACCTGAATTGTCCTAGTCATTCCCACTTTCACTGTCTGTCTTTGGCTGCCTGCTGTTGTTAATATGTAAATGTTTTGTTACTCTAGTCCTCCTTAAAATGCTGATTTCCTTTTTTTAAAAAACGAGGATGAGATTCTTAATTACAGTTGCCCATTTTCCACTGTGAAATTTCAGTTCATTAGGGTAAACTCCTGAAACCCAAAGCTCCCTTCACTTGGTGCTGCTTTTGAAACTAAACAGTGCTTCTCAGATACAAGCAATGTTAGTGTTTGGGATTAGATAATAACAAATCCAAAAGACTAGATAACAGGAAACAGTTTTGAATACATAATTCTGCAGAAAGGGAGTCACATAGAAAAAGTAGCATTGACCTGGCAACAGACAGTGGCTTTAAAGGTACCACCACCACTGCTCAGATCCCCATCTCACTGGCCTAGGACACAAAGCCTCATTCAGTGAAGAATTTGGGACCTGAGGCTCCTCCTGCCCCCTTTTCCAATCCTAGGCTCAATCAAGTAGAACTTATTCTATCTCTCAGAATCCTGAGACAAGCAGGCTCCAGCCAGAGGAGTGAGGAGTTTAATGTCTACAAACTTACCTCACCTTGAAAATGGATCACAATAATCTATTTCTTACATTGGTGTGAGATTTAAGAATTCTGGCCGAACTGTATAGAATGTACTGGGGAGCAAACCAGTTCCTGTCACAGCTTTTCATTTGTTTGTTTGCTTGTTTATTTGTTGAGATGGCTTCTTCCTCTGCTTCCTGGGCTGACCTGCAATGCACTATGTAGCCCATTCCGGCTTTGAACTCACAGTAGCCTTTCGACCTCCTCCTCCCAAGTGCCGGGGTTACAGATGTGAGCCACCATGCCTACCCACCATTGCCTTTCTGAAAAAGCCTTTCACTCTAAGAGCAGCTGAAGAACATGCCCTCCTTGGCTGAGCTTTTCCATTGCCTGGCCATTTGTTTGGAAGTGCTGTCATTATTCCAGCTGCATCTCCAGCTGCAGTCTCTCCCTAAAGCTATCTCCTGGGAGACTCTTGCTCATCACCTGTTCTCAGGGTGGATCCTGACCTGTCATGTGGGGTTGGGGGTGGGAGAGTGGATCCCTGATTCCTGGGTTTCCCAAGGGTTCTCGAAGGTGGTACATCTGCCATGGTCTATCCTAAAAGCCATACTGACTAAACCATAGGCTGATGGATAATAGAGAACAAATGATATAATTATTATTTTCAGCAGCTAAGTGGCGTTTCATTTCTCTCACCTCAGTCTTATAAAAAAAAAACATACATATTTCACACAGTCACATGAAAAGACATGAGAGTGAGTAGTGGCCACCCCTCTAATTGTGGTCTCAGACACATCTTCGCTCTACTGAGTAAGAGTTGTCAGCCTCTCCAGCTCAGAGGCAACTGCTGGACAGCTCTAGGGACAGGGACAGTAGGTGAGCACAAACAGAAATCTGGGCAAGTCTAACAGGGCCCATCTTGCCCCCTAGCCCCTTTTGTGTCCTGCTGAGACAGTGCACTCTTGGTGTTATGTTCCAGGATGTAAATTGCTAGTTCCGCCTCGTATTCTCTATTTTAGTCACATAAGTAATGGCTCTGTATTCCTCTGCAAGTCCATGTATTCTCCTGAGCATATGTGTCGGAAACAGATCAGGTGTTAGCTGCTGGTACCTTGTTTCCTCAGCTGCAGCAGAGGTTGCAGCAGTGGATGCTTGTTGGCGTGAACAGCTCTGGTTCTGGAGAGCAGAGGTGCAGCACTCAGACTTCAGTCAGTTTTCAGACATCTTACAAGAGCTGAATTCCTACTGAAATGCTTCAGTGTAAGCTGGCATCCGAGGAGCTTTACATTACTAACATAATTGTAAGGTGGCCCTTCGTATGATTGTAAATTGGGTTTGTGCTTCATCAATAAGCTTTTTGACAAGAAGCGTCCATCACAGTGGCTCTCTCATTTGCCACAGCAGAATAGAAAATGAAGTGTCCCAATAATTGCATTATAGTTTCCTTCTTGTGGACAAGAAAGCAATGTGGTATAATTAGGTTTGATTGGAGTGCACGTTTCCGGTAAGATCTGAAATTAATGATGTTGCTATAGTGACACATCTGCGGCCAGCAGCGCGTGAAACATAAAGTAATTCATTCGACAAGAGTCGACATCTGTTAGCTGCAAGGATGCAGAGCATATTGACACTGACCAGGAATACTAGACGGTATGTGATGAATGAACAGATGATGCTGAGGCAGGGGGACGGATAATTTGTACTTAATCTGCTGGGAGAACTTCAATCTCCTCACTGGTTGCATTTGACAATGCCATTGTTTAAAGAACAATGCTGCAGTGAACTCATCAATTTTCAAACTTAACTTACGGAGAAGCCTATTAAAGCAATACATTAATTCCTTTGCTAGGAAGTTTTTGTCTTCATGTAGAACAAAACCATTACTTGAAACAACAGGGTTTTTTTAACCTATATTTTAATTATAGCATCCATTATCCAAAATGTCATGTTGTTCAGGTTTGAATATTGTGAGTTTCATAGGACAGCACCGTCAGGAGGGAAATGCTGTTCTCATGGGTTTTAAAAGCAACAACAACAACAACAACAACAAAATGTGTGTGTGTGCTAGTTAGTGTATGTAGGGAAGGCAGATCTTGAAACTAAGATTTAGAATAAATTATTAATGTCCTCTAACCCAGCGGGGCACTCAGGTCTCCATGTTGGTGGCAGCTGCAGTAGTCATGGGCAGCAGACATGCTGTCTTACTAGGCAGCCAGTCACTGGAGTCTGTACTTGGATGTGAGTGGTGCAATTAACAGTTTGGGTGTTTAGACTGATTGAAATACTCAACACAGGCAGTGGCTGAATAGATGCCTCCAGTAATAGGAATCCTACATAATCTTTGGGAAAGGCCTGATTGATGAGGAAAATAGACTTAATTACATGAACAGTGTTTTTTGGTTTTTTTGTTGTTGTTTTATGTGTGTGTGTGTATGTGTGTTTGATTGATTTGTATATGTGTGTGCATGGATGCACATGAATGTTCATACCTGTATGTGTGGTGGCCAAAGGACAAGTTTGGGTGTTCTTCAGGTGCTCCCCACTGTGTTTTGTGAGATAGGGTCTCTCACTCACCTGGAACCCAGGTAAGCTAGCCTGGCTGGCCATTGAACCCTGGGGATCTCCATGTCTCCACCTCCCCAGCACTGGAGTTACGGGCTCATATGCACTACCATGCCAACTTCTTGTTTGTTTTCCGAGACAGCGTCTAACTCTGTCATCCTGGCTGGCCTGAAACACTCTATGTAGACAGGCTGGCTTCAAAGGCACAGATCCGCCTGCCTTTGCCTCCTGAGTGCTGGGATTAAAGGTGTGCGCCACCACCATACCTGGCTAACTTAAAAAAAAGTAGGTTCTAGAGATTGAAGTGTGGTCCTCATGCTTGTGAGTCACTTACTTTACCAACTGAGTTATTTCCCTAGTCCTGTTAGTTTTTTGAGAGAACTCAGTCCATAGCCTAGGCTGGCCTTGAACTCATAATCCTGCCTAAACCTCCTGAGTGCTGGAATTTGTGTGTGCCATCATCCCCTACTCAATAACATGTTCTTAATGGCCAATGCATGTAAAGTTCAGTGATTTTAGTCATCACCTGAGAGGTTTTGTTTTCATTTCCTCTTTGTTTTGCTGGAATCGGTGATCTCTCACAGTCACTGTGTTGCCTTGCTAGAATCTTCACAGGAAATCCTGTAGTCCTGGAGATGAGCTGGTCCCTGTGCACTGTAATTGGCTTCTTCTGTTTATCTGTCAAAAGCCCCTGTCTGTCCATGTAGTATGGCTTGGCAGAATCTTGGTGTACCGGCAACTTGCAGCCTAGTGGCTCTGATCAGAGGCTTCACATCTGCTTCCCAGCGTGGACTGCATCTGTTGCCACCCTGAGAATGATGCCTGCAGGATGTTTTTCTTAAAAATCAATTTCCTCTTTGCCTGCCTTGCTCACTGCAGTCCAAAAAGTCTCTGCTTTATAAAAGACTACTGTGTTGTTGTCTCTGAGAAATCATAAGAAGACCTGCTTTCACAGGAACTGTGTATCATAAATAACTCAGTGTCACTCTCTTTGATGTGGTAGCTCCCTTACCATCTGGTTTTGTAGCCAGCACCTCCTTTCTGATAGTCTCCACTTTGGAACCCATTAGTTTCTGTCATGTTAAGATGACAGAGTGTCTGGAAATACCCAAGTGGTGAGCTATGACGGGTGCTAGAGTGGAGACAGGGGGAGCTCTGGTGCTGCACCCCACCTGTGATGCCGTGGAAAGAGTCTGGATGAGTGCAGGAGGAAGGGCCACGCTGTTCTGTAGAGAACACTCTACAGAATGTTGTCAAGGTCCTCGTGCTATGTGGATATTTTGGGCACTCACCTAAAGGACCATCTGTCTACATGCACACTCCAGATTCTAGGACCCAGTCAGGTAGGATGTACTTAACTTGAATACTGAAATATCAGAGACACTTCATTTTTTTTAATCTGATGGGCAGTGCTAGTAAGTGGTTTGAATATATCAGTTTTGAACTGCTTCAAACATTATTACCACTTAGACATTTTTAATACACAGTTATTACATTGTAGCTTGAGTCAAATGAAAAATTCAGGCTTTATCTCTCTTCCACAGCACTTGGTATAACTATTTTATAGTGCTTACCACAGTCCAAGTTTAGAAATTTCTCATTACTCCCCAGAGCAACCCTGTATGCACTGACAGTTACTCCTCACTCAATACCTTCTCCACTCATAGTCTCAGGCAACCCTGGCCCTGCTTTCTCTCCCTTTGGATTTGCTGCTGGGCATTATATAAGTGATATAAAACATCTGGGCTTTGTGTATTAAGCTTCACTTAGTAGAATATTTTCAAGGTTAATCCACAGTGTAGTATATAGTAAGTACTTCATTCTTTTTTCTGATAAATACTATTCTATTATATGTATATACTTGATTTTATTTATCCACCTTTGAATGAATGGGCATGGGGTTGTTTCTCCATTTTTGCTTATTGGAAATAATTCTGCTATGAATATGTTGACATTTAGCCAAGGCAAAGTAGACATGAAAAAGAAATGGCGTCCATGTTGTAGAGGAGAGTAAAACTATCTGCTTATGTATAATGCAGTCTTACATATAGGAAATCTTCATGGATCCCCTAAAAACCTAATAGCCAAAGTATGTAAAACAAAATCATTCATAAAAATGAACTGTGTTTTTATATACTAGCAATAAACTATCCCAAGGTTGAATTAGAAGGCAATTTCATTTAGAATAGTCTTTTAGTTGTTCAGCCTTAACAACTTTCTCTGACTTCTTTTATTATTATTATTAAGAAATTTTCTATTCATTTTACATACCAACCACAGATCCCCCCTCCTCCTTTTTCCCTTCCCCCACAACCCATCTCCCATTCCCACCTCCCCCAAGTCAAGGTCTCCCATGAGGAGTCAGCAGAGCCTGGTACATTCAGTTGAGACAAGTTCAAGCCCCTCCCCCCTGCATCAAGACTGCGCAAGGTGTCACATCCTAGGTAGGCACTAGGCTCCAAAAAGCCTGCCCATGCACCAGGGACAGATCCTGAACCCCCTCCCTGGGGGCCCCCAAACAGTTCAAGCTAAACAACTGCCTCGCGTATGCAGAGGGTCTAGTCCAGTCCTATGGGGGCTCCACAGCTATTAGTCCACAGCTCATGGGTTTCCACTAGTGTGGCTGGTCGTCTCTGCACATTTTCCCATCATGATCTCGATGTCCCCTGCTCACAGAATCTCTCCTCTCTCTCATCAATTGGATTCCCGGAGCTCGACCTGGCACCCAGCCGTGGATCTCTGCATCCCCTTCCATCAGTAACTGGATGAAGGTTCTATGATGACAGTTAGGGTCTTCACTAATCCGGTCACCAGAGTAGACCAGTCCAGACACCCTCTTAACTGTTGCCAGTAGTCCAAAGTGGGGTCATCCTTGTGGATTCCTGAGAACTTCCCCAGCACCCTGCCTCTTCCTATTCCCATGATGCCTTCATTTATCATGGTATCTCTTTCCTTGCTCTCCTACTCTGTCCCTGTTCCAGCTTGAACCTTCCATTTCCTTATGTTCTTGTCCCCCATTTTTTGCCCTCCATTACCCTCCCACCCCCAGTTTGCCCATGTAGATCTCATCTATTTCTCCCTTGCTGGGCTATCTATGTGTCCTTCTTAGGGTCTTCCTTGTTAGCTAGCTTCTCTGGAGATGTGGGTTGTAGTGTGGTTATCCTTTGCCTTACATCTAGTATCCACATGTGAGTGAGTACATACCATGTTTGTCCTTCTGAGTCTGGGTTACCTCACTTAGGATGATATTTTCTAGTTCCATCCATTTGCCTGCAAATTTCATGATATTGTTTCTAACTGCTGTGTAGTACTACATTGTGTAAATGTGTCATGTTTTCTTTATCCATTCTTCAGTTAAAGGGCATCTAGGTTGTTTCCAGGTTCTGGCTATTACAAATAATGCTGCTATGAACATAGTTGTTGTTCTGACTTCTTTATGACATCCTCCCTGGCTCCAAATAAACACACCTACCTACTTAGGAGGCACAGGCAGGACGATTACAAGTGAGGCTAGCTGGGCTGCATAGTAGAAGGGAAGAAACCTAATCAGAGCTTTATTATAATATCTAGGAGGAGATAATAGCTGTAACCTGGTCTTCAGTTACCTTTTCCATCATTTCAACCTTATGTAGTATGCAGCAGTGTATTTAATATTTTAGTGTTTTCTGTTTTCACGGTCTTTGTGCATGTGTGGAATTACTCTTGAGATTTCTCCAAAGATGTTAAGCAGCAAAATGCTATACAGTAGATAGCATTGTTGAACTTGGGAAACTTAGGCTGGAAAACTATATCACAGGCTTAAAAAGGATGACTAAAGTGATGTATTAAAATAGGACCCACATTCAAACCCTAAATTTACTATCTAGAAATAGTCTGAATGGAATGATTGTAATGATATGTCTTTGTGTTGGGAAAGCTTCTGATACCACTGTGGACCTGTTGCATTTGAAATGCAAGGTTTTTCTTTGTCAGCAATCTGGAAAACAATATGCCATCAAGTGAATGATGATTTAATTACATAGTGTCATATATGCCTTCTCCCATGCATCTGTAGTCCCTAGGCCTTCCTTTTGTTTGATCAGTTTTGTTTTGTTTGTTTTCAGTTTTATTGTTGTTTGTTTGTTTGTTTTCTGAGATAGGGTCTTACTGCACATTCCTGGCTGACTTGGAACTTTGTAGACCAGGAACTCAAAGAGATCCACCTGCCTCTTCAGCTTGGGTGCTGGGATTAAAGGTTTGGGCAACGCCATATCGTGCTCGTTTCCAGTTTCAATTAAACTGTTTTCTTCATTCTTTTTATTAGCAACTCTTTTCATTCCAGGTTAAGACCTGGGCTTTGGGGATGACATTAAGATAATACAGAGAGTCTAAGCTGGGAGTATAATTAAATGATACAATGCTTCATAACATGCTCAAAGCCAGAGATTTGATCCCCAGCACTTGGGGGGGGCAGGATACCTAGCTAGGGACAGTGGCACACACTTGTAATGCCAGCATTCCAAAAGCTGAGGCAAAATCAAGAGTTGGAGACTAGCCTGATTTATGTGGCAGTTTCATTGTGGCGCAGACACACACACACACACACACACACACACTGGCACTGACTCTCCTCATTGTGTCCTCTTGACATAGCATACCTCTCCCCCTTCTCTCTTGGTCTCTCCTGTGCCCTGTCGCTTTGGTCTGCTTTCAAGGAGCATCAATGTGCTCACAGTTCTAAAGCTTCCTTCATGCTGCCCCCTGGAGGAGTTCTTCTCCATGTCACACTGGTGGTGTTTCTGGAGCACTCACCCTCTCTGAGTGTTTCCTGCCTTGCCTCCCTTACCTGCATTTAGGGCCTCTGGAAATAAGGCTCTTTCCTGCTTGTCTCTTTAGCTGTAGGATTTTGAGGAAAGGAATCCACACTGCCATGCTTTATGTTTTAGAGACTTCGTGAATTATCTTACAGGTTTATCTGACCCCTTCTTCTAAAGACAAAGAGTGTTGAAAGTAGCTGGCAGCAAGCAGGTCATGGGCATTTGAACTCAGGTTGTTTAGTACACTAACCCCGTGTTTGCTGGTGCCTTGTAATGAACGTTTGCCAGAGAAGCAGTTCCCACATCATTTGAAGTTGGTGGAAATGTGCGAGTTGTAGGCTGTGGCCCCTTGCTAAGGAAGGAGTATCAAACAAGGTAGAGAAAGTAGCTCTAGACTGCATAATGAAAAACTGTATTTTCTATTCTGAGAAGTTTATATTTAAAAGGGTACTGGTTCCTTTTAATCCTAAGAGTACCGTGAAGAGATGTTTATTTTAGAAATATAGCACAGGTGGGAAGTGTGTTAGAGCATATTAGACCCTGAGTTTAAGAACACCTTCAAGAGGTTCCCAAAGAGAATCAAGAAGGAAGAACCAGGGAATGGTGATAGCAGGGGCAGAGGCTGAGTTAGTGGCACCTCCTACCTCTCTGGGACTTTAAACATCCACTGTGCCACCTGGATGCCTGTGAGATCCCTGTGCTTTGGTGGCATTTCACTGTAAGGAGGCAGGGGTGAGGATCTTGCTAATCAGTCAGGGCTCCTACAGATGAACACGATGTCTCTGTAACACAGTTAACATAGATCTAAAATAAAAGCAAGAGTTAATTATGGTTGTACAACAGTTTATAAGGGAAACACAGTGTGCACTTGCAGTAAGCTTTGGGGCTCTGAGGGAAGCAGGGTGAGGACGAACCCCTGGGTGATGACAAGCTGCACGTGCAGCAGCACAGCTGGACTCTGGACACAGGGAGATTCGCCAGGTGCAGGAGATGCTGACTGCAACCCCTAACCTTCTGGAGGAAAGGTGCTTGGCTCTGAGTCATGGCATCAAAGAACACAACAAAGGGGCAGTGTTGTTTCTTAAGAGTGCTTGCATGAGACTGTCTGAAAACAAAGAACTATGGAGTCGGGCATGACGGTCCACCCTGACTAGAGTTTTTGGCAGTTGTTGGCTTCTGAGAGAAGAAGGCCATTCTTCTCTGAGAAATCAGCCACATTCCCATGGAAGGACATACATCTAAATATTTGGCTAGCACAAATTGGCCTTGCAGGGATAAGAGTGAAGGATGTGGAGTGAGAGGGGCAGGAAAGGTGACACAGAGTTGGGGGAGAAGGGCTGTGGGGATGGCACTGTGAAGAGTTGGAGGAGGTGGAGGAATATGATCAAAACATATAAAGTTGTCAACTGTTAAAGTTAGTTTAAATTTTTAAACAAAGAACTTGTCATTATTAGTTTAACCTATATTAGTGTTTGTTGTAGTATTCTTTTAACTTTAAATATAAAGTTGTTCATAATAAAAAGTTGGCCTTCTTGGCCTATTCTAAGTTATCATCAAGGAGAAAAATCTATAAAAAAAATTGCCATTTATATTAAGTCATCTGAAACAACGTTTTTGTATATAATTCATCTAGACTCTTGCAAACTTTGGGAACACATACTTTGTGAACTTTTTACTTATCAGTTAGTGTTTTATTTCATTACCTTTGACTTCGTGGTACTGGGATTCTGGTTATCTTTATCATATACCATGTACAGAGCTCCTCCTTTTCACCTGGAGGCTGGGCTGCTGCTGTGATACTTAATGTAGCATGTGTTTGAAGCTGATTCCACTTTGAGACTGCCATAAACTATGCTCACATAAGTGATTTCATTTCCCGTTCTCTCAAGATGTATAGTGCACACAGTCAGTGCACAAGGCTACAACCAATGTTGCTCTGGAGGAATTTGTAAAGCTGTAATAAAATACATCTATTTATAAGAGGGCTTCTCAAAATAGTGTCTAAAAAACAAAACGTACAAATCTGCTCTTTTGTAAAGAAGATCTTGTATTCTTCTAGAAAGTTCCAGGTCAATAATCCATTTTGCTTTGAATGTAAATTCTGACTAGGCATTGATAGGTCTTGTCGATATCATGTATGCCAAAGAAAATAAAAGGCATACAGATGTTTTGTAACCATGTGAAAAGCCCAACTTTGGTTAGAAATGGCCACACATTGCCTGTCCCACCTCTCACTTCTTGACTGTGTTGGTAACCCTGCTGTATGTGTTTTGAGGCCAGTGCAGAAGCCCCAGTGGAGTCAAGTACCTTGCATGGCAGCCCCCATTTCCCTATTAAAAGGGCGCATCCCTTTGTTATTTTACTTCTGTGAAACCAGGTGACTTAATCACATGCATGCACTGCATGTGTGTTTGCATTAAATGAGATAGATACGGCTCAACTTTATTTGCAGTCCTGGGCATAGTCATTTTAATGCCTTGACTCTGCTTTGAGGAGAGAGTGTTAAATAGTATGTCCTAATGGCTTTCTTAGAAACTCACCTTAAGGAAATTGTATCCCATTTCACAAACCTTTCTCCTCATAGCAAGTGATATAAATGTCTGCTAAGGGTTAAACATCTGGAGCATTTATCTCTCTACCAATAATGATTGCTTTTCAAAAGTCAGTCTTCTTAAGGCTAAGCCTTAAGGCTAAGCCATGCTAATGCGGGGCTAGGTAGTGTTGTTCTCCAGCTCAGCACTGTGACTGAGTCAATGGTGACTTAGCTTCCTTGTTTATGCCTTATTCAGAACAGCAGAAGTTGCTATTATGCCAGTTAACAGATCTGAATCAAAGAAAGAGACTCGGCTTTTCTTTTTTCGAGAATCCCTTCCATTGTTAAAGGTTGTTAATGTGACATGCTTGGGGAAAACCTAAGGCCCCTTGTCAGGATGAGCATTCTGCGGCACTTTGCATCTCTAACAGGTGTCTTAGGGCACAGTCAAAGATGTGATCAGCAGCCATCCCATCCAGAGCTCCTTATGGAGCAGCAGGGCCTTCCCTATCCTGCCTGTGTTCACTGCTGCTGCTCTCCCCATCACAGGGACTCTCACTCAGAATGAGATGGTATTCAAGCGGCTCCATCTGGGCACTGTCTCCTACGGAACAGACACTATGGATGAAATCCAAAGCCATGTCTTCAATTCCTACTTGCAGGTATGTGAATGTACTTCTGGATGCCATCTTCTCTCAATGCACCCACGCTGGTGAGCTAAATTGAGCCTATTATATACTAATTTTTTTTTAACTCTTTATGGTTACCTTCCTATCAATTCTAGTATCTCAATCAAAAAATTATGACTAGCATTTCTACATCAGCAGAATCATGGCAAATATAATGAGCTCAAATCATTTACTTATATTTTTTTTTTTTACTGAATTTTTCTTTTCTTTTCAAGGTAGGGTTTCTCTGTGTAATAGCCCTGGCTGTCCTGGATCTTACTATGTAGACCAGACTGGCTTTGAACTCATAGAGATCTGCCTGCCCCTGGAATTAAGGCGTGTACCACCTCCACCTAGCTAGTGAATTATTTCTAAAAACAAACTCTTTAGTAAAACAGTGTTTTAAAGGGTAATTAATGGAATACTGGTATTATTATGTTTCCTAATAATCCCTTTGTTTTTCTTCATAATTAATAAAACTTGCTCAGGTTTTAAAAAAAAATCAGTTTTTCGTCTTTTCCAGTAACTAAGATAGATAACTCAACATATGCCTTTCAGTGAACTCCAGCAGCATGAGGATCTGCTGTGTCAGCAGGAATTCTATCTCAACACAACATTTTGAAATGAATTTCAAAAGCCCTGTTGTTTTATCCAAGTAATTTTCATATGACATTAAAAAAAAGATATTACTACTTCCTAAGAGCTGAGGTACAAGAATGGGAGTTGTCTGACTTCTCATGAGTTTAAAAGCCATGTCATCTACAGAGGCTTGCAGACAGGTGTGCCATGTAGAGTCCTCCTAGACCCTTCTAATTATCCATGTTCCTGACTTTAGAAATATCAGAAACTTTTTGTGTATAGGGAAGGTTCAGATCAAATAGAGGGCTTATGACCCTGGGTTCAAGGAGTGTTTATGTGTCAATGATTTTTACTTTTTTTTTTATCTAATGTAATTTCTTTATTGAATCTTTGGGGATTTCATATCATATACCCCAATTCTACCCACCTTCCAGTCCTTCCAGATCCTCCCCTCACCCCTGCAGCACCCCTCAAAAGAAAATTTCTTAAAAATCAAAACAAAAAAATCTGTCCTAAATTGAAGTTACCAATTCAGGACTATTAAGCTCGGCAGTTCCTGGAAATGTAAAATATCAGGTTCATGATGACACTTGATGCTAGGAGTCTCACATCTCAGGCTGCACTCTGCCTGTTGGTTGGTTTACTTAGACCATAATAATGTCGTGTTTCACACTCAGACCCAGACGTGTGTGCCTCAGTGGATGGCTATGTTAGATCTTGGAGCACCACACCTGTGACATCAGCTAAAAAACTAGCTGAGTGTTTTATGTACAGTAATTTGCTTCAAACGTGATTTTGCAGACTAAATTGGACTTTCTTTCCATAGAATTCAGTTGTCAACAGTGCATTCAAATTTTAGAAAACCTTGTTCTGTAATTACCACAAGCCCGACATATACCATGTTCTTGAAATGTTGCCAAATAGCAAAAGAATCTTACTTGTACAATATGCATTTATTTTATATGCTATATCTGCACAGATGCCAATGAGCATCTCACACATGCAGATGTAATTTGTTTAGATACAATTTGTATGTGTACTATGTTTAAAAGTGTTTTGTGATTCAGAATATTTTATTATTATTTTTAAAGTTTTTATGAAAAGTTTAGTTTTAAAGGCTCTTTAAAATACAATTTTTAAAATTAGTTCTTTGTTTTAATTACATCATTTATTTTCCTTTTCTCCGTCCAAACCCTTCTGTATACCCTTCCTTGCTCTCAAACTCATGGCCTCTTTCTTAATTGTTGTCACATTCATATTTGTATATATGTTTCTGTTTGTTTTGTGTGTGTGTGTACTCCTAAATACACAAATATAGCCTGCTCAGTCTGTATGATGTTATTTGCATATGTATGTTTTCAGGGCTGACTATTTGGCATTAGATAACCTCTTGGTGTCCTCTTCCCTAGAGAAGACTATTTCTCCTCTCCACATTCCTTAATTACCTGCAGTTCTTTGTGTAGGCTGAGGCCTCCTGATCTTTCCCCATCTACTTTGGCATGTCTATTACTGTTATCCTTCTTCAGCTGATATGTCAGCAGTCATGTTTGGTGAGCCTTTTGGGTGTAGCTTCTGTCATTTCTAGGAGATACAGTATCACATCAAATTGTCTGATCCTCTGGCTCTTACAGTCTTTCCACCCCCTCTTCCACAGTGTTCCCTGAGCCTTACATGTTTAAGTTGTTTTTTGATGTTTCCCTTTGACTGGGCTCCACAACTCTGCATTATGATTGGGTGTGGTTTTCTGTAATGATCTCCCTCCATTGAAAAGAGAAGTTTCCTTCATGAGAGGTAAGGACGACACTTTTCTGTGTGTCCAAAGACAAGTATTTAGAATGCAGTTAGGAATTATGCTGGTTTAGTAAAGTGATGTGCTGGCTAGTCTTATGTCAACTTGACACACAAACTAGCATTATCTCAAAGGAGGGAACCTCAATTGAGAGAATGCCTCCATAAAATTCAACTGTAAGGCATTTTCTTAATTAGTGATTGGTGGGGGAGGGCCCAGCCCATTGTGGGTGGGACCATCCCTGGGCTGGTGGTCCTGGGTTCTATGAGAATGCATACTGAGTAAGCCAGGAAGCAGCACCCCTCCATGGCCTCTGCATCAGCTCCTGCCTCCAGAAACCTGCCCTGTTTGAGTTCCTGTCCTGATTTCCTTTGATGATGAACAGTGATATGGGAGTGTAAGCTGAATACACCCTTTCCTCTCCAACTTGCTTTTTGGTCATTGTGTTTTGTGGAAGCAACAGAAACTGTAACTAAGAGAGGTGATTATAAGTTCTCCAAGATCCATGAATTCACTAGCTAAGTTTTCAGTACCAGGCATGATTTCCCTCTTTTGAAGAGGGTCTTAAGTCCAAATAAAGAGTTGTTGGTTACATCAAGGTATGCATACCCCTAACTGCACCCTTAGAGTTATCTTGCTATGCTGGTCATTGTTGTGGTTCATTGGCATCAACACTGGATAAGACTGTTGGTTATTTCCCTCCATTGATGCCTTCTCATACCATGGAAGCTAGCCCTTCAAAGGGGGCTTCCAAATCAGTTCCAGCCGAGGAGCTTCTAGGCCCTGTGTCTGAAATGCATCATATCTTCAGCAATAGGGACTTACCTTCTACACCAGCGGTGACCAAGTGCAATAGTAATAATTGGTGATGTTTGGAAGTCTTTTGGACAACCCTGACCAACAAACAACTCAAAAAAGGACTTCTCATGCTGGGTGTTTGGTGTTTTGTTAGATGCTCTTTGATTCTTGGAGGGAGCATTGTCAGCCAAGATAAAAATTTCATTTAAACAATATGTATACCCTAACATTGTGTAGTTTAGGTATTTTCAAGTAGATATTTAATAGTGTGATCCCTTATGACTGGCTTGGATATTAGAGTGAAACTGGCTTGTGGGAGGAGTTGGGGAGTGTGTCTTCTGCTTCCTTCTTCCTTTCTTTTTCTTTCTTTCTTTCTTTCTTTCTTTCTTTCTTTCTTTCTTTCTTTCTGTAGTTTAAAAAGGGCTGACTGTAGATCTGTGAGAGTCTGGTAAGATTTATTTTAGTTGGAAGGGTATTTATAACTCTTTCAATCTCCTCATTAGTTATGATTCTGTTTAGGTTGTTGGTTTCTTTTGATTTAATTTTGGTGGTTTGGCTGAATCTAGAAAGTTTAGATTTTAGATTTTTCAACTTAATGGAGTACAGGTTTTTAAAGTATTCCCTTATAATTTTCTGAATTTCACTGGTGTCCATTGTAGTGTTTCTCTCTTCATTTCTGCTTCTGTTAATGTGGGTCCTCTGTTTCTCTCTTTGGTTAGTTAGGCCAGAGGTCTGTCAGTCTTGCTTATCAGCTCAAGGAACCAGCTCTTAGATTTGTTGAGTCTTTGTGTTGTTTTCTTTGTTCCTCTTTCATTTATTTCTGCACTGAGTTTTGTTACTTCTTGCCTTCCACTTTGTTTGGATTTGGTTTCTTCTTGTTTGTCCAGATTTTTGAGTTGCGTCCTCAAGTCCTTTATTTGTACTCTTTCTGATTTGTTTAATGCAGGCACTTAGAGCCATACATCTCCCTCACATGGCTGCTTCCAGTGTGTCCTAAGGGGCTTGGGTTTTCATCTTAATTTAGGTCCAGTACATTTTTTGAAATTTATTTCTTGATCTTTTTCTTTGCTGCATTAATCATTCAGTAATAAGTTTTGTTTTTTTTTAATTTCTGTGAGTTTGTGTATTTACTAGAGATGTGTTTTCTGCAAGCTTTTGCACTATGGTCAGAGAGGATATGTGGCAGTATTTCTGCCTTTTTGAATTTGTAAAGATCTGTTCTATGTCCCAAGACATGGTGTATTTTAGAGAAGCCTCTGTATGCTGCTGAGAGAGTGTATATTCTTTGGTGTGTGGGTGGAATGTTCTATAGGTATCTGTTAAGTCCATTTGATATATTATGTCATTTAATTCTGATTTATATATGTGTATATATATATATATATATATATACTATGAATGCAAAGTATTTTGTATTCCAGAATATTTTATTTTAATATTTTGTGAAAATTTTATTTTATTGTTTTAAATTTTTAAAAATACATCTTAATTAAAATATAATTATGTTACTTTTCACTTTCCAAGGTTCTCCTACATACACTCATAACCTTTCTTATTATTTTTACATGTATATGGGGCTGCAAGTATGTGTTTGTGTGTGTATGTGCATAAATATATGCACAAATGTATAAATATATTATACTGGGTTCATTTTTGTTGTTTCTGTGTATATAGTTTCAAGGCTAACCTTTGTATTGGATAAACACACTTATTAGTTGCAAGTAGTTCTTTGTCTAGGTGTGGGAGTCTGGTGAGATTTTTTTTTTCCTTTCTTCATTAGCATGTCTGTTGATATTATCATTTTTTAGGTCTTGTTTATGCAGCATTTCTAAGAGAGACAGTCTCACAGCAGACTTCCGGTTTTCTGCCTCATGCAGTCTTTCAGCTCCCTTTATGTGATGTTCCTTGAACCACAGATGTAGGAGCTGTGCTGCCAATGTATCCATTGGGGCTGGGTTCCCCACAATCCATCAGTCACTCCATCGTGCCCAGCTGTGGTTTTCTGTAGCTGTCTCTTGCTCTAGGAGAAGCTCCTTTGATGAGGGGTAACTGCACTGATTTGTGAGTATAAGGCTAAGGTTTGAATGTAGTTCAGGAGTTACACTGGTCTAGCAAACTGCTGGTTGTAGATTCTCTTCTAAGAGAATCCATGACCCCACTAGCCCCAGGAAGTTGGCTAGGTTTCTAGTAGTCAGCATGATTTCCTTCCTGTTGAGTGAGCCCAGAGTCCAATTACACAGTGGTTAGTTAGCACCAGCATGGGAATGCCATATCTGTTGCACCTTTACTGTCATTCTTGTGATCCATAGGTGTCACAGTGGGGTAGGACTGTTAATTGTTTCCCCTCCTTAGCAGCTCACAAAGTACTTTCTGGTACTGTGGAAGCTAGACTGTAGGAAGGAAGCTTTCGGATGAAATCCAGCTCAGAAAATACAAATCTTGTCCTAAGTATGCAGTGTCCTCAGCAATAGGGATCTACCTTCAACCTCTGAGAGGCATCCAGGGGCAACAGCAATAGATGTATTCTTAAGGAGCCATTTAGGCTACCCTGTGTGTGTGTGCGCGCGCATGTGCACACGTGCACATGTGTGTGTGTGTTTGGCAAAAACTCATACTGCTGAGCTTTATACAACCTAAAGGAGAGAAGAGCTCAAGCTTCCTTTTTCCTAGGAATCTTTGTTCTGAGTGAGATGGTACCAAGTAACCACTGCTTGTTAAAATGTTCATTTATCTGGGTTTTGTGGTACACACCTGTAATCCCAGCACTCAAGAGGCTGAAGCAAGAGGGTTGAAAGTTCCAGTCCAGCCTAGGATACATAGGGAGACCCTGAAACAAAATAAAGTTAACTTACATTATCCATTAATGTGAATATTATGGATTATTTATTATTATTATTATTATTATTATTATTTTACCAGAAACACATTAAAAGCAGAAGAATGAAGAGTCATTATGTAACAGATATTTAATGTTCACTTACTGTATGTAGGAGCATTTGAAGATCTTTCACTAAAGGCCATGGACTTTGCCAGTAAGACTCTGGCACCTGTTAGCTCCTGTTGACGTTCTGTTGTCTGTCGTCCACTCCAGCGTAGCATAGGTCTTCTTCAACTTGACTATCTCTGCCCACTGGAAGCACTGGGTGGTGGAGAGCTTACTCTTCAGTGGAATTTGTGTGAAATTAAATTGCACAAGCATCAGTGAGCATTGCATAATTCAGAAGAGGGACCAAACTCCTCTTGCTGGAGCAGCTCACTGTAGGGTGGTGCAGATGGGGGCAGCTGTGGGCAGCACAACTGAGGACTGAGCAGATTCCCCGGGCAGGATGAGCGGATACATACCCCTCGTGTAGCCCCTCCCTGGTGGGAAGAGGCTCATACTCAGTGCCTCTCAGTTGCTCTGATCCCTAGTCCCTTCTGAGTACTGTCCTGAGTCTCTGAAGTTGACAGGAGAATGTGTGTCTATCCTCTGGGATGGCAAGTGTCCTCTGTCACCCACCCTGGTAGGAGGTGAGTAACAAAAGTCCAACACTGGGTGGTGACAGCTCACTGACTCATAGCCAGATCTGATGGGAGTTAGGCAGATACACATGTCTCGGTGGGCAGTTGCTTCCCATGAACAACAGGAGGTCTGACAGGCTTGGTTTCCTTGACACACCCATTACTATATCTAATCCTCGTTAGCTACAAACTAGACCACCAAAGTTCAGAGACCGGTGCACAGCCAGTTTACTTACAACATTCAAGGAAGTTTAGAGTTCTGGCTGCTTTGGTTTGGTATTGTTTTATGCACATATGTGAGCACACCATTCTGCTTTGATCTTTATCTTGCTGTTTTAAGGAGGAAAGTAACAGTTGATTGAACTTAGGAATGGAAAAGTGCCGGGCTTCAAGAATCATAGCAAATGTTGTGGTGTGTTTGACAACCTTGAAATAGCCAAGCATTTTGCATTGCTGAGAAAAAAAGTGATTTATGTTCATAGGTACAGTGTAAGAGAAAGAATCAAGTCGCTGTTCTTATCTTAAGCATCTAATTTTACCTCATAAAACATTCCAGTAATTTCTGGTCCACATGTGGACCACTTCATTCTGTCTGCCCTCGTTACATAGCATCCTGTTTTAAAGGTACACTCCCAAGCAAGTGGGCACAACCCAAGTTCTGCTCCACTGAGAAGAAGCCAGTCTTCAACCCCTAAAGTTAAAAAAAGCGTCAGCAGCAGAATCCACGAAGCAGTGAAAGCCATCGCCCTTTGTCACAACGTCACTCCTGTGTACGAAGCTCGCACTGGAGTCACTGGGGAGACGGAGTTTGCGGAAGCAGACCAAGACTTCAGTGATGAGAACCGCACCTACCAGGCTTCCAGCCCTGATGAGGTCAGTCGCTTCCGTAGAGCATCTTGTTTGAGGAGGGTGTCCTTCACCGGGCACGCCTGTGTGGCCACTTTCACCTGAACTCTGCAGGCTTGCAGGTTGCTTCTCTGGAGCAAGGATGCAGGACTGTATCCTGGATTCGGACATTAGCCTTAGCTGAAGTACATGCAACCCTCTGGGCATAATTCAGGCCTTTCAGGGCTCACCTTTGACCCTAACATGTCAATACCTAAGAGTTAGTCCTTTCCATCCTTGTCAGCCACAAATAGACCTCTGAAGTTCAGACTGTTTCAGGCTGGATTGACTTAGAGTATTAGGGGAAGATTCTTAAAGATTCTGGCCTTTTAGCTTTATACCATTACATTCAACAGTGTTTACTCGGAATAACATGAGAAAATTCAGCTGGCTTTATCACAAGTTAGTTCCCAACATAAACTTATTCCTGTTGCTGTACTTCATTGTCTAGCTGTTCTTCGTGTTGCAATGAGTCACTGGGTCTGTGTATTAAATGTCCAGTTGTTCTGTAGAATTTAGAGACATCTGTTCTTTAAACAGATTTGGAGTATAAATAATTGAGAAACCTACAGAAATGATTAAAAAAAGTAAAACCCTTAGGTGTGTTAACTTAGTCACTTCTAACTTTACTCCATTGGGATCTTGTAAAATCCATTATTACAATTTCCACTTTTTATGCAATCATTCTGAGTATGTTTATACAATTTTATGTAGTCTGTCCTCTTGGAGTACTTTAAACAATTATGTAAAATAATCAAACCAACTCTGGAGTCAGTGTTAACAAATTAGATCTTTCAAATACCCTGCAAAATTGGATCATATAAGTATATAATCAATATGTTTAGGGAAGCTGCTAAATTCTGGTTCTGAAAATAATAGAAAGGTAGACATAGAACCCCCAATGTTATTGATGAGCAGGGAACAGACCATCGAGAGTGGGGGGGGGGTGTCAAGAAAACAGTAAGAGCAAGCAAGGATGGAGGGGGAGGTTAAGAGAGTGTGGTTCTCTGGCTGTACACTTTGCCAGAGTACAAAGCCCCGCCTGCGCTGGCAGCTTATCAAGTGGGGAGCACAGGAAGCAGCAGCAGGGAGAGGTGGCAGCAGGGCTGTTAGAGCATGCACTGTGCAGTCCGGAGCACGGCACCCACTTTTCTGTCAGTCTTGCTGATTAAGAAGCCAGGAGATAGATGCCTTGTAAGTCATTGCTAGAACCACTGTGTAGCCTTCAGGATGCAGAAAGTGGTGGAGAGAGAGATGCATGCTGAGAGGGAAGAAGGACTCTGTTGTCTGCAGCTGCATGGAGGCCCCACCAGAGTTGGAGGAAGCGTCTTGCTTCCAGCTGCTCTAGAGCAGGAATCTCTTGGTATGTTGTATATATTTGTCAAAGCAGAATATCGATACTTCTTGGTCACTAGGGAAACCCAGGACTGTGTTTCTTCCTCTTCATAGAAGTTCACTGTGGTGGTATTCTAACAGCCCAGGTGCAGTGATGAACAGTTGTGTCTTATGTGGATACTGGAACCACTTTCCTGGTGAAGGGCAGGTTTCCATGTCAGTGCTGGTCTTGACCCTGTCATGCATCAGGTAGACTTTCCAGGACTTTACGGGGTTTTTGTTTTGTTTCGTTTTTAAACTTTGATGTATACATGTCAGCCCCATGAATATTGAACTGCTCATTCCCGTTGGGTCTCCTGTATGCTGGCAGTTTTTCACTCTGAAAATCCAGAGCATTGCACTCTGGTGGAGAATCCCCAGTTCCATAAGTCTTTCCTTTAATTTCCCTTCAAGATGGAAAACTAGTTGGCCAGGCTGGGTGTCAGGATGTGTTGCATTGTCTACCTTTCTTCCAACCACTGTGAAAGGCACTCACTCTTTGTGGAGATTGGAGACACAGGACCCCAGTTACCTTTTTTCAACATCATAATGATGAACCACGAAAGGGAACCCCTAGTGCTCATGAAGATTTGTGTCCTTTCACAAGTGTAACTTGTGGCTATTTTTTTAAACAAGTTTATCTTAAAGTTTTGGATATAAACATTATTTATGTTCAGTGAAAATATTAGCTTATTGTAGCCAGAATAAAATAGTTCAGACATCATGACATGTCATTTAACACATGAGAACTTAAAAGTAGTACAAAAACAGGACAAAATGAAAGTGTTTAATGTGGAAAGCTGGGAACATTTGGTTATTCTTCCACCCTACCAGTACCACCACCTGGACTGTTATAAATCAGCTTCTTGGCTTTACCCAAGCTCACTCACTGCCTTCTTGTTCTCCATGTAGTAGTGTTACTGGATGGTCTCTCTGCCTCATCCAGGAACCTGCCTGCTTTCTTTTTCCTTCCTCGTGACCAGTTGAATTCCTGCAGCACTGATGCTCACTCTGGTACATGCCATACTCTGGGGCTGCTGGGACCTTCTCGTTTTTGGAAACCTGCCTATTCAGCTCAAATGCCTGCAGCTTCATTTCCGAGATTCCCAAATAAATAAGCTCTGTTTTGATCTGTCTGCCCTATCCAGCATGTTCTCCCTGACTCATAAGCATCTAGCAACAGTGGACGTGACTGCATGGTATGGTACTCCTGTGGACTGAAGCAATGATGCTTTCATTTTTGTCTAGATCTTTTTATATTCCTCTGAGAATTCTCAGTAGTTTTACTACTGTTGTAATTCACCTGAGGTAGTTTATCCCTAAAGGCTGAACAAAGCTGAGTTCAGGCAGTTGTAGTTCTGTGCCCCTTTAGTACTAACCTGCTCCACAGGTCATTAGTTGCTATGTCCTAGGAAAGTTCTGAACTTGTTACTGGCTCTGCGTAGCTCTCCAGTTGAGTCTTCTGTGTGAGCCTCTCTCTCCACTCAGAAGAAGAGTGTTCTAGTTTGAGTATGACATGTTTCCCACAAGCACTCGTATTGAACTCTTGGGCCATAGCTGTTGGTGGTAGTTTGATCTATCTGAAGAGAAAGTAGGCCACTGGGAGTAAGTCCTTTCGGGTGTCTTCTCCCTGTCTCTTTACTGTCTACCATGAGGTAAAGAAGATCGTCTGAGACATGGTGCCATTGTCATTTTCTGCCCAAACTCATTGAGACCAAGCAGCCCATGGACTGAACCCTTAGAAACCCTGAGCTGAAATAAATCTTGGCTTTTAGGTTGTCCATCATGTTTTGTAGTTGTTATTGTCATTACAGCTACACTAATAGAAAAGTAGTGCTAGAGAAGTAGGGCCATGTCTATAACTACCAGGTCATGTGCTTCCTGAGACTGCCAGACTAGTTTAAGGAGGAATCTGAGCTAGCCTGGTCTACATAGTGAGTATATATAATAATTTTCTTTTTTATTGATAGGAGTTCATAGCTGAGATTATCTTGAGTATCACTAGAGTTTCTGAAGTTGAACTTTTGAAAAATGTTGAAGCTATTAAGATTTTGTGAACTCTTTGATACGGACTAAATGGATATAAGAGATGGCCATGAGCTTTTGGGGTTAGGGGAAGAATGTTATGGTTTGAATTTAAAATGTTCCCCACAGCCTTGTGTATTAAATGCCCAGTCTCAGCTGATGGTATATTTTGAGAAGTTCTGGGAACTTTAGGGGGTAAGATCTTGGTGAAGGAACTAGGTTGTTGTGAGTAGCTTGTCCCTATCTCCTTGCAGTCTCCTTCTCTTCCTGTCCCACCATGAAGTGAAACTACACACTCTCCCACCACCATGATGTCCAGGCCAAGCTCATGAGGTCAAACACCCATGGAGTAAACCTTCTGAAACTGTGAGACAAAGTAAATCTTCCATTTAAATAGTTTCTGTTCCATATTTTGGCCACAGATACACAAACGTAACTAACACAGTTGGCCATGTCTACATGCAGCCAGTATGGTGACCTTACAGACTCAAGGCTGGATGAGAAACAGTTACTGTCTGGTGGAAGGAAGGAAGGAAGGAAGGAAGGAAGGAAGGAAGGAAGGAAGGA
>CABHPQ010175200.1:0-10408 GCA_902168405.1 Peromyscus aztecus | reverse complement strand
GAAGGAAGGAAGGAAGGAAGGAAGGAAGGAAGGAAGGAAGGAAGGAACTGTGTGGTTGTCTAAAAGTGGGCATGTAGGACAGTTGGGCTGAAAATCCTCATAGTTCAAGCAGACTCAGTTCCTGTGGATTGGCAAGGCTACGTTCAACATTCAGATATTTGCCTATTGGTACATAAAACTACAACAGGAAACTTAAGATTCTTCCTGGAAGTCATACCACATCTCTGATTTAGAAAATGCTGAGGTGTCCAGGCCAGTGGTACACACCTTTAATCCAGCACTCGAGACAGTGGCAGGGAGTTTGAGGCTAGCCTGGTCTACATAGTGAGTTCCAGGCCAGGGCTATGAAGTGAGACCCTGTCTTCCCACAAAAAAAGAAAGTAAATAGAAAATACTGACATGGTCTGTGAAGATTAGGATTAGTTGAACTGTTGGTGATATTCAAGAAGCTCCAGAATAGAATCCCATGTTGGTAAAGGGAGAAGCTAGAGAAACGTGTTCCATCCTTTGTCTCCCTGGCCTGCAGTATACACATCTTTAGTCAGTCCCCTTGCCACTGCCCCACTGTGTCTCAGAGGCCCTGCTGGCCAGCATTGAACTGGGTATCCTAGGAAACCAATACAGTGTGTCAAAATAGGATTTGTGTGTGTGCACATGCCATGTGCGTGCACACGTGTGTGCGTGTGTGTTGATAGGGAGTCTCGTCAGCACAGTTCAACAGTCCTAAGTCATTTGGAGATCTGGGGGTGACACAGTGTGTAGTAAGATCTGTGTGACTTATAAGTTGCTGTCTTCTTAGCCCTCAAGAAGGTTTTGAAGCAGAACGAGGGCACACATAACTGCTTTATGAAAGGAAAAAGGCTACCGTTCTTTCTCCCAGGAAGAGCTAGCGCTGTTTTGCTATCACAGCGTTCCAGAGCTCCTCCACGATTCCATACGATCACATGTTGAGAAGGAATTTCCTGGTCATAAACCTTGGAAGCCTAGACCAGAGTTTTCCAAAGCCATTCTCATTTGTAGTTCAAAAATATACTATTTTACATATTCACTTTATTGCCTACCAAAAGAAATGTAAGCTTTGTTGAAGTATTTAGAAAACTTTAAAATATTAGGAATTCACCATCAAAAGACATTTCCTTGAAGACTTTTAAGAGCTTAAAGAAATTATAACAAAGAAACTGCTAACCTTATCCTTAACTCCTTTGACTTGTATGGAAATTTGACGGTGATTGAAGGCAGAACGTTAAGTAATATGTAAAAAGATATGTAACACATATTTTAAATCTGAACATGGAAACAATGAGCTTCATCATGATTTTTAAAGTGTAGTATTGATGTGGTGTGCAGATCCCAGAGCCTCAGGAAAGGCATCCAAATAGCCTGTTGTTTGGCATATTGAACTTCGCTGCTGTTAGCTTGACAGATGATAGCGATGTTTCCCAGTCACCACGGTACCATTGTAAAAGCATTTCTTATTGGATAAAGTGCTCAGAATATTGCACCCCGGAGCTTTATTTAGGGAAATGGTTCAATTGATGTTTTCTGTTTAACCCCAGTGTTGACCTACCACAACATCCATGTTAATAAGCAGTGTTAGCATTCAAGAGACTAGTTTTATACAGTCCTATCAACACTATTTCTTATAATCCTATTTATTCATGGTTCTCACAGTTACTCTACCTGTTAACTTGTAAGACAGAGGGCCCTACATTTTGTGCATCACACTGTCATATGATAGTCCTCATCAGTTCATGGAACTGTTTCATTTTATTCTGAGGACGAATGTGGTTTGTTGAGTGACCCGTTTTGAGTTTGTAAGCCAGTTGCTGTTCTTTGTAGTATAAGCCGCCCTGGTTTTTATTTTCCTGACTGAAAGGAGGATCTTTTCTATACCAGCACTTTTACATAGATGAGCTTTTAATCTACACATTGTGGAATTCTTAAGGGTTAATTTTGAATTCATAAAGGTCCTAATAGACACAGTAAGTACTTGCAGTGATGTGTCATTGGTCACATGCTTATGTCTACTTGAAGGCCTAAAAGTGATAGTGATGTCAGAGAATAAACAACTGACTTGTATGTATGAGGTAGGATCTATTTATGCCCTGGTCATTGTTTCCTGTGATAAGTGATCAATATTTCATTTTCTCTGAGAAGGGAGTTCTCCTTACCTGTCATTTGTGTCTACAGGCTCAGCATAGCAAACTAAAGCTGAACAAATGTTAAGTATGTCATAGAAGTTCCTTTACAGAATGAAAATCTAGCTTTTTCATTGTTTAACTGCATGTCCAGTGCAGAGCAGGAAGCCAGCACTGAACTCAAGTCACAGGAATCACAAGAGAACATAAGCTTAGGCTCAGTGCAGAAGTCATCAACACAAGTGATCAAGGCATAGCATGACCTCTGCTGATTATAGACCAAAAGATTGATTGGCTGTGATTTTTAATGACTGCTTATTCCTGTAAACTAGCTGTTTATTAGTAGCATCTTTTCCATTATATAGTTACATCTCTCAATCAGTAAGCCCTATGTTTAAATATTATCTCAAGATACAGCTATCTTTGCCTTGCTCAACTACTTACTTATATGTCAGAATCAGCTAGAATTAATGACAAATCACAAGTAGAATATTTTAAAACAAGGAACAATATGTCCTTAATAGCATTGCATTTGGATTTACAGAAGAGCTAATGTATGTGGAGTGTTGGATTTTTTAATTCATTTTATTGTGTGTGCCTATTGAAGCAAGACTAATTGTGGTGTTTTGTCGATATATTTGTGAGGAGCAAATCATTGTCAGTGACACAAAGCCTTCCCTCTGTGACCTTCAAGACCAATAGAGAATAAATACTGCATAGCCTGTCTGTGAATATTGATTAGCACTTTTTCTAGATGATCCAATTGCATTTTAAGTTAATAATTCTATTAAATTATAACAATGATTGTAATAATCACAATCAAAAATGATGAGATGTCAGTGATTAAATTATGATTTATAAAGTACATGGTAAAATATGTACTCTAAGGGTACAGCTGGCAGCTGTGTGCATAATTGCTAATAGGATAGAGAAAATTTCTGTCAAGCGTTTCAAGAATAGCAGCACAGAAATTTCTGGATAATGGAATTATAGAGAAAGGGATTGATAAAATCTTGCCCTGTGTTTTATTTTCTTCTGTATGCTGTGTGTCTGGGACTTACTCGCCTATCCTGGCTACTTTGCTTGGGAATCGTGAATGTGCAGATGAGGTGCCTGTGACAGCTGTTTAGTGGTCGCTGTTTAGTGGTCGCTAAGTGGCCTGTAGAGACAATTCCACTCAGACTCTCACTGGTGGTGTTTTGTTTTGTTTTTAACATTCTCATTTTAATTATTCTTGCCTCTGCGTTATTATCAATAGTCACATTATATATTAGAAATTTCAGAAAGCTCAGTAGTCATAAAAATAGTCATTCGAAATATACGAAGCCTTTTACTTCCAGATTATCGTTTTACATCTCAGAGAAAAATATCCCAGAGGTTATTTCTTATTATAATGCCAAGCAGCAATTAATTCCATTTAATATAGATACACACAAGGAGTATTTGATAACCTACCCCTAAGTTTTTATTTCATTACCTACAAAATTGCCTTATAAAATAGACTCAAATGATAACATTGGATACATAGTATCATTAGAAAGTGCTGGTTGAGGAATGCATTCTTTGGTTGCCTCTGTATCCATGACAGCATCTAAAAGAAACAGGGAAAGAGGCTTCAGGTGCCACTCAATAGGAAAGCATTTGCCTAGCACAGACATGGCCTTATGTTCCTTCCCAGCTAGGAGAGCAGTTGGTAGGAAGACATCCACCTTCCACTCCTCACCTGAACCCAACAGGCTCACAAAGTAAGCCACCTTTGAGTAAAGCTTCTCTGGTTTCTTGAGCAGCCTTCTTTTTTAATTCACATTTGAGTTAGCCATATAGATGAAGATATTCTAAATTTCTGTATGTCTCTAAAAGAAACATCAACACCACAGTGCTAAGGTTGGTCTGTCCTTTCCTTTCTGGTCTCTGTGATAGATCACCAGCTCTTCTGCAAAGCAACCAGAAGGATTTCTTGCTTTCTTGTAGAGCTAGAAGAGCATTCCAGGAAGCAGCTGGTCAGGCCTGGCAAAACAAGAGTTTAGGACCTTGACTCTTACCCCAGTACCTACAGCTACTCATGGTGAAACCTGCATCTCCAATGCACCTTTATTCCCCATTTCAACCACATCTCAGTATCACAGGGATGGAGTATTTGAGGACCATGCTCTCTGGGGCTTTCACCTAGTTCTACAGGAAAGTATTATGGAAAAACCCACATGGAGGTCTAAATGTTGGTGATGGGCAGTGACCCTGGTGTCCTTTACATAGGAGAATTAGAATTCAAACATTAGATGTCAAATACTATGGAGAAGAGAGCCCCTTAAACCACTACTGTAAAGTGATTATAGAAAGGGACAAGGCACTTTGGAAACAGTCTGAACAGTCACTTGGTAGCTTGCACAAGTGGGCACACAGTGTGACTTCAAGTCACACTCAGGCAAATATGAGCAAACGACACACTGCAGCCAGGATTTTCCAGATGGCCTTTGTTTTTACCTAAAGTCTTCTTGTTTAATCTGAGCATCATTTTCTCTTAGACTCTTGTTGGTTGGGGCAGTTTCTCACTTCCCATGTTTTAGTGACCCTTTTGGAGATGACTGGCTGGGTGATTTGACTCTCAGTTTGGGTCTGTTGGAATTTTTCTCCAGAGTAGATGGAATTAGGAGCTTGGAAGGGAGAGCATGTTGCATCACCTCACCTCACCTCACCTCACCTCACCTCACCTCACCTCACCTCACCTCACCTCACATCACATCACATCACATCACAGTCCACACAAGTAGCACTTCTGATGCTGACTCTGATCACTTGGCCCAGGTGTGTTTCTCAGATATCTCCACTGAAGGTTACCCTTTCATTTCTTCATTTAACACTATATTCTTGGTCAGCTAGGCGTCGTGGCATTCTGGAGGCAGAGGCAGGGGGATCTCTGTGAGTTTGAGGCCAGCTTAGTGAGCTCCAGGACAGTCAGGGTTATGTAGAGAGACACTGTCTCTAAAAATAACAACAAAAACTATTCTTAGTCAGGAAGCTCCCATGCACAACCTATATCAAAAGGGGTATTATATTCCCCTCCTTGAGGGTGAAGTCCTGTATAAATTACACTTTTGCATGAGAGAGTTCTCTCGGTGATGTGTGTAGGCATCTGTTTACTTCTCACAATGGATTCATGCATACTTGTTTTATACTTGGGGTTTTAATCCCCTCTAGTACTCCTTTTTGTATTTAAGCATTGCCTTGTTTTCTCTGCATACAGAGATGCTACAGGCACATCTTATATATACTTCTGCATATATTTTTGCTCCATTCTTAGAATCAGTCATTTCTCCTAGGATCCAAGTTGAAACCTGAAAAGGACAACAGCTCCTGAAACTTACATATGTAACAATGCTACGTCATTATGATAATGTTATCTGTTAATGCTGTGTTATTATGAGAATGCTATCTGTTTCTTGGGAGCATGCTGACATGCTTTCTTAAAGCATCCTTTTCAGAAGGATGTGTATTTTGTTTTGTTTTATTTTGTTGGTGTGGGGCATATATTCTTTTACTGCGACTCATCCCCAGTCCCCAAAGTACATATCTTTAATTGTTTGAAGCTGTAGGAAGAAGAGAGACTCTCGCTTCCAATGCCACTGAAAGTTTCTTTGCTTTTATTTCTATATGTAATGCCATCAGATACAAGTCCTAGAAAGAATATCTCAGATCTATTTCGAATGCACAGAGAGAATTCACTGGAGATCTCCTTCACAGTGCAGTAACTGCCCATGGCTTCAAAGCTCAGGCTGGAGCTGGAGAGCTGCTGAGGGTGAGGTAGCTGCCCCAGGAGTTGGCACCTGAATTTACCCATTAGGAGTGACAGAGAACGAACACTACAGTCTGATTTCACAGCAGTTCTCCTGCAAGGCTGCTTCCCCCGTCACTTGTCTACCTTTGTAGAACGAGAATACGTGTCTACCACGAGAATCTTGCCCAGTACCAAGCAGGTTACACTGGACAATAATTTAAAGTATCTGTCTTGTGGAAAACTTAAGTCTGATTTGCTTGGCTGGATGTAGGTATGTGATCCTCAGAGTGATTAAACCTTTTGCATAGAATGCTAGGGTAGGTGTAAGTAGCTAAACTGATTTTTGTTATAAGCTGCTAACTCAAAAGGAGCTGTGAAGCCAAGCATAAACTAAATAATAAACAGATGTGAGTCACCAAATATAGAAAGCCTGGTCCTGACTGCAGTGGGGCACTGTGAGATGATAGGGTATTCA
This sequence comes from Peromyscus aztecus, assembly GCA_902168405.1. NCBI lineage: Eukaryota > Metazoa > Chordata > Mammalia > Rodentia > Cricetidae > Peromyscus > Peromyscus aztecus. Next base: position 4,023 of record CABHPQ010175200.1, on the reverse strand, counting down.
CGGAAAGATGCAATTTACGGGTCACAGTGTAATAGTAACCTTTCACTGTAAATTGAAAATTAACCTTGGCATATTAGATCATTTGCAACTTATGGAGTCATTGTCTTGGATAGGAAGAGGCACTGTGGTCAGGTGTCAGACTCTCCTCTTAACATCTCCATGTCTTCTTTGGTACTATAGTTTGAGCAAGCTGCTGATGCTCAGTTATAGTACTAGATCATTGGGAGCTGTTCTTCATTCCCTTCTCATAACCTGGAGGCTTGGAGTAAGAGTTTTGATCCCAGCTTTCCTGTGACACACCATTGAACATTTTGTGCACCATATTAACCAGCCAAGAACAACCGATGCTAAAAGGGTGGGTACATGTTGCTGTTGCTTTGTGGCAAACAAACCCAAGACTGGGCATAGAAAGCCATTTGATTTTCATAGACACATCTTTCTGCAACCATGCAGGTCTTCACGCGGTGTTCTAACCCTTATGTCCCTGCCCGCAATAAAGATGACAAGGCTGCAAAGGATACAGTGACTTGGTGGCCTTGTCAGAGGCAGCTTTAGAAGATAAATCCTTTGCTGATTCGTCACAAACAGGGAATCACAAAGCAAAGAATTTCTCGGTGGCGATTTCTCATAGAACTTGACAAGCACAGGCGTTCCGTTACAGTATGTATGGTTTATCTTATGGGCGAGGCACAGAGAGCTTACTGAGACTAGCAAAGTGAACTGCTCAGAGTGAACTGACCGTTCCATGTTGGGAAGGGGACAGGAGGACTCAAGTCAATGAAGGAAATTTCTGCGTGTATCCAGAACAGAAGAGTTGAGTGCAGTATTGAGATGGGGGCTGCCCAGTTCAGAGTGCAGAAGGGGAAGGTCAAGGGCTTGGGTGTGCTCTGTTGATGTTCTGTCATCTCTTCTTTTACAGCCTAGCCTGCTGAGTCATTTACAGTCTGATCATAGTTCCACTCCGTTTGTCCTAGGCTAACCCCACCAGTTTTAAACCATCAAAACACTGTGAAGAGATAGTTATTTTCCCTAGTGCACTGCATATAATTTGTGACTGGTCACTTGCAACCACCTGACTCTATGTGCTTGTCATCCTAAACAACCCTCATTCTTGTGGAGTTCACCGCTTTAGGAGATGCCATGTAAGAGCGTGGAGAGCCCTGGAGAGACTGCGTGAAGAGTGCAGTGTGGCTGCAGCCTGCCTGTCCATGTCTGTCATACCCCAACAGCCTACAGGGAGAGAAGGCATCCCATTTCCCCTTGGTAGGGGGCACTGGGCACTGCACCCCACATTCTCTTCTGTCTTAAGGAACACCCAAGTAGTTCTGCCATAGTGCCCCTGGCACTTATACATGTTCCTGCTGTGTGCCTTGGGAGGTCTTAGCATTAAAGGTAAAGAAACAGCTCTCCATCCCAGCCTCAAAAAAAAACAAACATTTTTTTGAAAGTATTCTGCCATTGGGTTTGTGGGAAATTACCTAGAAGTCCTGCTTTTAAAGAGATTCCTGGTCTTCCCAAAGAAAAAAACAAAGTGGCCTCTGTGCCAAAGGACCGAGGATCAAACCCCCATGTCTGGTAACCACATGCGCATCCTGCTGGGGACCCTCCGACTGTGAAGGTTTCATCTTCACCGGATGCTGAGGGGTAGCCTCAAGCATTGCCACTATACAAAGAAACAGATTTTGAGGCTGCCACCATTGCAGAAATTCTGGATCTCTGACTAGAAGTTTTATCATGTTCTCTCTAAGGGGATGAGCATAGACAAGACACTAAGACTGAATTCATGACACCTGGCACAAGACAAGATTTAAATGTTCTTGATATTTCTTGAGTTCCCAAAGCCCAAGATAAAATCTAGATGTTCAAGTGGTGTTCAAACTGAAAACACAGAGTCTCACTCTTCCCCAAGAGAGGTTCATGCTAGGCAAGAACTGTGTGTGCTTCCTGGCCTCTGGCAAAGCTGCATCTGGGGGACAGAGCAAGGGAAGGCCCCACCTGGAACCCACTGAGGGAAGCTGTGGCCTTGCTGGACTGGGCTGGCATTCCTTTAGGCTCTGAGAGGGTTGGGTGCTATTTTATGTGACTGTGATGAGATTGCTCTAAAGATAACCCCTTTCCAGAGAAAGTCATAAAGACTTCATGTATTGACCTAAAATTGATTATGCCACTAATGATTTTTAAATTTTATAATAAATAACTGTAAATAAAAATAGCTCCTATGTTTGAGACCCTACATAAGCCAGGAATTTATTTACATCATTTCAGCCTTAGGACAGTTTGCAAGTGTCCTTTTCCACATTACAGAGGAAAGCAAACCTTGACAAAATAAAGAATTGGACACAGAGCTGCTGGGTGTCACAGCCATACTCAACTCAGAACCCAGGCTGGGCATCTACTTTGTTATTGTCTCTGTCCTAGCTATCATTAATTGTCAACTTGACACAGACTACAGTCACCCAAAATTGAGTCTCAAGTGAGTAATTTTCTTTTATTATATTAATGTTTGGGCATGTCTGTAAGGGATGGTTGTAGGAAGGCCCAGCCCACAGTGTGAGTGCTGCCATCCTTAAACAGGTGGTCCTGGGCTGCATTAGAAAGCTGTCACACATGAGGCTGGGAGTGAACCAGTAAATGAGCCAGCGAGCATGTTTCTCCATGGTTCCTGCCCTGACATCCCTCAGCCATGTGATCTGGAAGTCTGAACCGAGTAAACTCCTTCCTCATGAGGTTCCTTTGAGCCAAAATGTTTTATCACAGCAACAGGATGAAACCAGGGCAGTCTTCTTTACATCTGTAGCTGTTGTGTAGGTACCCTGATGTTTATTAGGAGTTCATTAATCAGGTATCAGCTTATCCTTTCTACTAGGAAAAAAAGATAAAGAGGATGGAAAAGCCTACAGAACCACAGGTGGTGAATTGGGACAAATCATGAGACTCAAGTCCTAGATGGGTTCTTAGGGATTCTTTCATAGAGTCTGAGGCCATCTGCTTTGGGAATCCAATCAGAACACATTGCAAAATAGTCTTTATGGTGCATAGTGGTCTTCTTTTAAACAACAACAACAACAAAAAAAATCTTGTTCACCTGTTAAAGAACTGTTCAAAAGTGTGTGGGAGAGAAATGAAAGTTACCACACTTCGATTCTCTGCATCAGTTGTGTCTCAGTGGGCTCTGTGCACACCAGTGTGCTGTGTTTCTTCACATAATTTTCCCCAGGTGGTTGTTCCTCACACACACACTCTGATCTCCTCAGGTGGCACTGGTGCGATGGACAGAGAGTGTCGGGCTCACTCTGGTCAGCAGGGACCTTGCTTCCATGCAGCTGAAGACCCCCAGTGGCCAGGTCTTGACCTACTGCATCCTGCAGATGTTTCCCTTCACCTCTGAGAGCAAGCGGATGGGCATCATTGTCAGAGTATGTCATGGTTTCCCAGCGGTACTCACACACCAGTTTCTCCAGTCACTGTTTCCAGGCTTCTAAATCTATACAGAACATCATCATCCCCCCCCCCCCCCCCAAATTTCAAGGTCAGATATTTACTCAGTACTTTGTGCTCTATTATTGTTTTGTTTAAAAAGAAGAAGAAGAAAAGAAAAGAAAAGAAAAAACTCAATGATATATGAATTGAGAAGCTTGTATGGCTCTAGTTGATAAAGCCATTCTTCCTACAACCACTGAAGCAGAACAAGTAGAGGGCAGTAGTAATATTTTAATGAAAATTGCTTTGTTTTGTCCTGAACAGAAATCATATAACATACCAAAGAATTTAATGATTTATGACCACAAAGTTACTAATACAAACCTTTTTTCTGGTTATCTTAACTAGTACCAAAATTATATTTTGTAATTTCATTTGCTAAATAGTGAAATTGTCACACTTGGGAAAGTGGAGAGCATTAATCCTTAGACTACAGACCAGGTCTGTGTCAAGAATTAAAGTGCAGCATCTTAGGTGTTTGCTGACTTTGACTCTCATGGCACTGGTGTTTAAGGACGGTTTCTACAAAGAAAGCCCATGATA
>CABHPQ010175199.1:21451-42341 GCA_902168405.1 Peromyscus aztecus | reverse complement strand
CAACTGTGAACTATTGTGAATAAGCTCTTAATATGGCTATTTAGGACTATCAGCCACTCCCGATGTAAGTTCCTTGCCTCTAGTTGCCCACGTCTCCCTCACTTTACCCTCATAAAGAAGGAGTAGATGCTTCTAGATCTCATTAGATTTACAGATACTCACTTACGTTTCATGTTCACATGTATTTCTCATCCATAAAAGTATTCAACTTTCCCCATTGATCTTTCTATTTATAGTCTCTATTATCAAACTCTGGGGGTAAAAGGAAAACTTTCCTTCCCCTGTAGGTCCCTGCATTTATTTTCTGCTTCATCTTCATAATAATCCTACAATGTAGAACTGTTGCTATTTCCATTTTCTGAGTATACTAGAGACATCTGCAACTTGAACAAGTTCAAAGAGCTTGACCTTTTATAAAGATGGTCCCTATAGGCTCACATATTTGAACGCTTGATTACCAGTAGGTAGAAGTGTTTGGAAAGAGTAAGAGCTGTGGTCTTATTAGAGGGGGTATGTCACTAGGGGTTGGCTTTGAGGTTTCAAAAACTTATTCTGTCTCTGCTTGTGGATCAGATGTAAGCTCTCGGCTATTTGCCAGTGCCACGCCTGTCTGCTGCCATGCTCCCTGCCATGATGGTCATGAACTTACCCTCTAAAATTGTCAGCCCCAATAAACTCTTTCTTCTATAAGTTGCCTTGGTCATGGTATCTTATCACAGCAATAGAAAAGTAACTAAAACAAAATCTTAACTTTTTTTGAGACAGGATTTCACTACATAACCCTGGCTGTCTGGAACTTGCTCTGCAGACCAAGCTAGCCTTGAACTAACAGATTTTGGGTGCTGGAATCAAAGATGTGAAACACCATGCCCAGTATAACCTGATTTGAACTCCATATAATTACAGTCCTAGAGAGATAGCTGTGTTTAACATCAACCTGAAAAGTAAGAGATAGCCTGGAGATACAGATATTAAAGATTGACTAATGCTATGGTTAATATTTTTAATCAGGAAATCTAATTTGAATAAGTATATAATATCTTCTCCCTTCCCTTTTCCCAGGATTTGAAGAGGCCTAAATATATAATTATCTAGTTCTTTGTGCCAGGCTCACTTTATTCTGAGATATGGGTGGCTCAGGTTTGCACAGTCAGCTGTAGATTTGCAGTCAGGATGGAGGAGCTCAGTATTATTCTTTTCATTAACTTGAACTTTTCATTTAAAATTACAAAATATTTTAATACAATACTGCTTTTCCTCAATTATCATTGAGTAGATTTTGAATCATCACAGCATTTATGGATTATTTCATTCCATCAGTCAACTGCTATCAGGAAGTCTGTCCCTATGTTGTAATGGACCCTGAGGAAGTCATGGTCCCTGACTTCCATAAGCTTACATTGTACAGTGGCTCGAATGTGAGTATGCAATCAACACATGTACACTGAAGGGTCTGGGAGATTTTTCTGTAAAATGATAGATCCCTGTGGCTCTCCATATATAGCTGTGTTTAGCCAGAGCTTACGTTTTCATATACTTATATGCTATCATATATTCTACTATAGCTTTTAAGGCTATAGCTGCTATGGGGGAAGGCCACAGCAGGATGCTGACTTCCATTGACTTTACTGATAGCTATAAGCTCCCCTGCTGAGACCATCTTCCCTATTATTGTAGTGTATCCAATTTGTAGAATCTCAGTGAGAAAACATTTCATCATTGTTACCTGTATTTTCTTATAGTCCAACAATCACTCTATTTTCTGGAGATCTCTTGGGTTCTGACTTGCCATACAAATATTTTATATCCCTTCTAGCCTTATATCAATTTTAATTGTAATGAAATTGGTTTCTTTGTAGTTACTATTAAGGTTTAATTATGATAATTACTATAAAATAAATTAGAAAAAGATTTATATTAAGAGATAAATCATGAAAGATATTAAAATGCAGAATGATAAAAATGACCAAAAAGAAAGGTTGGGAGGGAAAAAAAGGAAAGAGAAGAATGAAGAGAGGAGAGAGACAGGGAGATAGAGAGAAAGAGAGTGTTAAAGAGATAAGTTAAACAATTGCTATAGAAGAGCAGAATTTTATGAATGTATCAAAACTGATTACTCCTGAAAGACAGGTATCACTTCATCTGAATTCTAATGCTTTCAATAGCAAGTGCTATTTTATATGATTTTACTTGAAAAGATTCATAATATGCAGCTCAAAGTTTCTATAAACTAATGTGAGTAAACTCTTAAGGTGACTGCACAGAATTTTCAATCGTTCCTTTACTCCCATGAAGAGACAATGGTGCAGCAAATGGTATTCTCTATATGTAATCCAGGCCTCAAATCCTTTCCATGCCTTTCTGCATGAGTATATCCAATATATACACACTGTACAAGCTTACTGGCCTGTCCCAGCATGCATCTATCTGCTTCCAATCTTTGCGCATCCATCCTGTCCCTGCTGCCTGAGGATCCTTCTTTTCCTTACTTGATAAAGCACTGGCTCAGGTTAGTTAAGGCAACATGCCCTTTTTAAATGACTCTGTTCCTTACCTTCCATTTACTGACATAACTACTTATTGTGTCTTTTTGTCCTGCAGAGAACATCTCATTATAATCTTATCCTTATAAGCTCCAGTATAGAGGTTGGTGGAAAAGAGCTTGGCATATAATAGATGCTCAGTTGGTAGATGAGGAAGGAAGATGTAATGGACTCAATGTGGAACTGAGTTATCACATTAATTAGGACCCACTAATTGTCAGGATAAGAAACCACTACAATTTAGTTTAAGTGAGCATTGGGAGGGTGTAGACCTATAGAGGCAGAAATATGTAAGCAAGGAAGGGAACTAAAACACTGGAAGACCTGAGATAAAGAACTGCAAAGACATCAGGCTCTGTCCATTCTCTCTCCTTTCTGCTCCTTTTCATCTTATCTGCTGTGCTCTTCTTTATCACTGCAGAATGGATCCTGTTGTCCCACTTTCAGATCACTGAAGTTCAGGAAAGTCCACTCTTGTGTGCTGAAATAGGTGAGGGATTGAGAGAGAGAGAGAGAGAGAGAGAGAGAAAGAGAGAGAGAGAGAGAGAGAGAGAGAGAGAGAGAGAGAGAGAGAGAGAGAGAGAGAGAGAACAGCTCCAGTATGGAGTAGACACCAAAAACATGGCCCACTACAGACTCCCAAACCTGCTAATGAATGCAAGGAACAGCCGCTAGCTGCAGAGCTTTGCTCAACAAACTTGGATTCCGAAGAATTCCTTTGGCTGGCTATCTGAAAGTGGTGACAAAAGACACATTTCCTTCTCTATCATTTTAAAAAATCTACACCAGGCTCATGCTCAGCATCTACTCTCTAATTTGGGTTATTATGAGGAGGAGTAGATCTTGGAACAAAACTTTGTAATTAATCTTGTGAAAGTCTGCACATTATACTACTGGTGCATTCTTCCTTGTCCCTTATGTTCTGTGCTGGAAAAGACCTAACTGGATTCTTACAGTCTATTCAAAGACCAGCCAGAAAGCGATTTTCTGGAGTACAGAGTTTGAGATGGAGTAACAGAATACGGAAATCCCAAAGGCAGTCCAGAAAACCAAGTTAAGCACCTTCAGTGTGGTTGTTAAAATTGAGAAATGTTGAAAAATGTTGATTGGGATAAACAGACTAATTAGATCTACATTTCAAATAGCTATGACAGTTGTACAAAGGATAAGCTATATTGGAAATGATGAGTTAGGAGGTGATTGTATTTGGGTAGCAAATGAGTTTTTTAAACCCACAACTACACCATAGTAGAGGAAAGGGAAATAAAAGAATAATTGGGGTCTGAAAACTTTGTTAATAAAGGCCCATTTAAGAATTTATGGAAATTGCTGGGCATCCTGGCACATGCCTGTAATTCCAGTACTAGTGGGAGATAGGAGAAGAATGAAGAATTTGAAGCCAGTTTGGGTCATGAGATCCTATTTCATAAAACCCAAGTAAACTAAAGTTATGATCATTCTCTCAGCAGACTATTGGAGAGCATACATAACCCCTATAGCTCTTTCGTGACTCCAGGGTAGAAAAGGTCATTAGAAAGATAAGGAGATGAATGGATTTTTGAAGTAAATTAGATATATAAGTAAAGGAGTTTAAAGGTAATGTGTAGGTTTCAAGCCTGATGACTAAGAAGAAGTTTCGTACTAAGCAAAGGACAAAGAAGTTGGAAGTCAAATAGAAGACAAGATGCCCAGTTTTAAAACTCTTACCTCTGATATTCTCATAGGACAGACAGTTATATATGTAAACATAGAGCACACATCCATATTTTGTGAGTCTACTACATCCAGGCGGTTGCTATATTTTAAGTCATTGTGCAATCAATCAGTTCTACGAGAAAGCATTTTCCCCATTTAATGGGTGAAACCTCTGGAACTGAGATGAAAGAAATCACTTAAGGTCTTGTAATTCACTAAAAAGCCCAGAGAGATGTGAATCTAGGTCTGCTGACCTGCAAATCTGTGCCCCTCCCCTGCCCCTCGATGCCTCCCGGCAGGCTAGAGTTTAAACTGCCATTCTCAGTGGCAAACGGTTTTGAGTTGAATTGTTCTGTAAACTTTCGTGTGTTTGTCTTGTCCCCACATGGAGGTTATAAATTTCTTTGAGGATGAAGACAGCATTATAAATTTTTCCTTCTTCTACAGTACCTCGTGCAGCTCTGAACACAGTAGAACCCTCACCAAATGCTTAGATTGATCAATGACCCAGTCCCTGGTGACAGCTGCATAGCATCTTCATGTTGAGATTGTAATCCTCATGAATCATTTATGTAAAAGCCTCTCTTTGTTTAGGTAGAGTGGCAGCTACAATACAGGGGAAGATGGAGCATGTTGAAATAGGAGTCAAATAGTCAGTTTCATCTGCCAGACTTAGCGTTTTCCAGTCTCTGCTCCTTTATTCTTTTCTGTGTTCCACAAAGTCTTTAGAGGGACTGGTGAGGAATAGTGTCTGTCATGCTCCATGAAGGCCACAGGCATTCCCCCATACTACATTGTCATTGCTTCTGCTGTGGACGTTTGTTCTCAGGAAATTCATGAACTTGGTCATGATGGAGCTTCGTTGTGACACTTGCCCAAGTCAGTCTGCAGATTGCATCCCTCTCCAGAAGCAACCGGTGACTACTGCTTAGGGTAAGAATTTAGAGAAATGAATTGAAGAGGTTAACAGAAGCACATGAGAGTTACTGATGCCTGATAGCTTTTCAAGGACAAAGGCAAATAAAAATCGTCACCTGGACCAGTCCCCTACCATTTCCTAAAGCATTACTAACAGTAATAGCAGTTTCCATTTAATGACATTATCTACTACTTCAGAAGCTGGCTAAATGTGTTAAATATCCTGGGTTAGTTAAAACTGAAGGAATTTGCTCAGGAAAACAGTTCTCTGGTTAATCCTAATTCTATCCAATGGAGTGTAGAGGGATCCAAAGAAAGGAGGATATATGCAATGGGTACATTTGAGAGATGGAGTTGCTCTCAAGCTCCAGATTATGTACACATCCCCAAGACAGTCTTTATATTTTATTGGGATTATGACTGTATTCAAGGGTGGGAGATATGATTCAGTGTGAGATATGCTCAGATAAAAGAGCTTACTGCTCTTGCAGAGAACCCAAGGTCAAGTTCCAGGACCCATGCCAGGTAGCTCCCAACCATATATAACTCCAGTTCCCAGGGGGATCTGATGCCTCTGCCCTTTGACAGCATCTGCACTCATGTGTACATACTCATCCACCCAACCTACCACATACATACTTAATAAAAATAAATCTTACAAAGACTATATCTGAATCATTTGCTCTTATGTTCTTGATACCTTAAATATAAGGCACACTCAAAGTTTATGTAAAAATGGATAAATTGTTCATTGCATGAACAATTCAAGTTCTTTCTCATATACAGAAAATATCAGTTACATCCAATCTATTGGAATGAGAAACAAAGAGAAATGATTTTTGTCCAAGTATAGTATAATATTTGTCTTTCATATCATCTGATACAATTGTCTTCTAAATATCAAAATGTCTCTCTTATGAGCAAAGGCATATTAGGCTCTGGAGAATCGTTTGGAACTTAGGGAGAGAGAATCTGCCTATCACTGTCTTTTCTGTTACATCACTAGTGGAGCCGTGACCAGCAACAGAGCATTCAAAGTAGATGATAGGCCTGCAGGTCCACAATTGGGAGAAGTAGAGACAGATGATTTTCTTGGACCCTTATTTTGTCATTGACTGAAGTGGAGCCCTAAGTTGTCCTAAGAAAATCTAAAAGCGCTGAGGCTAGAAGATCAGGCTTAAGGGGTGGAGCTGATCTCAAACCCCGAGCTGTCTCACTTTAGAGGCATCTAAGCACAAACAGGGTTTGATCCAAAAGAGTTTCTGATCGAAGCCCTTGTCATAGTATCAGAGAACAGCCAGTAAGAGGTCACCAAAAGATATGGTTAAGGTCATTGTAATAGGAATTACCAATCCTCTTCTTAACTAACAAACTAAAGAAAGTGAGAAATCGCAGATCAGCTGCAATTCTCTTCTTCCCCGTTTATATCCCAATATTGTTAATGAATAGAAAGGATCAGAGTCTACCCATACTTGAAGGAGTGATTGCTAATTCTAGGCTAGAGGTTTTTATTGTGGTTTTCCCCCTATGATCTTGGCTCACAGATGGTCTAAAATTTTAGATTCTTTTGCATTAGTCCTCAATCAGAAGGTGAACATGGCATTTGAGATTTGAGGGACAAGGAAGTTTATATTGTTGTTGTCATTGCTTTTAGGGTCTCATGAAGCCAGGCTGGCCTCAAACACATGAACTTCCAGTTATCCTCCTTAGACCTCTGAGTGCTAGGATTACAGGTGTGCAACAGGCCATTTGGTTTAGGATGCTTTCAGTTTAGAAACAGTAGTTCATATTATCCCCCATCCATTTTCTGAAACCCACTTAGAGCAGTGGTTCTCAAACTGTGGTTTGCAACCCCTTTGGGGGGTTGAATGACCTTTTCAAGGGTTCTCATATCAAATATCCTGTATATCATATATTTACATTATAACTCATACCAGTAACAAAATTACAGTTATGAAGTAACAATGAAAATAATTTTATGTTTGGGGGTCACCACAACATGAAGAATTGCATTAAAGAATCACAGACAGCATTAGGAAGGTTGAGAACCACTTCTTAGAGGATGGCAGAGCCACAACATAGAAGAAATCTGGGTTCCTCACTGCTAGGTGGAAAAAGCCATATGCTAGGAAAGGATAGCAGTAAGTAGATTGTTGGGTGAATAGTTAATAAACATATATTACATGGAAACACTGTGCAATTTGATTTATTTATTACAGAATACTTAGCTGACCTTATCAGTGTGTCCCAAAATACATCTTGCAGATGTATGGCAATTGATGACTGAGTGAAGTAACTTCAATAGGAAGAGAAGTTTCCTTAGTGAGAGAGGCCCAGCCCCTATGGTTGCATTTATCAAGATCATAGATGCGACAAAACAGAGTAACCTCCAAGAGACGACTTCCAACATCACACCTTTCCAAGAGTAATTGGGAGATTCATCTGGAAGTAAAGTACAATGAGGGTAATGCTCAAAGTGATATGTAAAAAGGGGTGGCAGAGAGAGAGCATCATCACTTAAGAATGAGCTAGGAAAATGAATGTCTAAGTCTACAAATCAGGTCCAAGAGACTAAATGAGAAAACATGGAGAATTTCAGCACCGCCATGACAAACCTGCCTGTTCTTCTTTCTGTCTCCATCTCATAAAGTCTCATTGCCAGCTGTCTGCCAACTTTTGTACCCATTAGTACAAATTAGGTAGGGTATCAAGTTCCTCTAAATACCTAAAATGATCCATTTCTGCCTGTAAAGACAAAAAAGAATTTCCCTTAGGCTTTCCGAGCACGAAGTAAAAGACTCCAGGAACTGGTAAAGTGATAACAAAATTATTATGTCATCATCCAAGGTGTGTTACCAACAGATGGAAATGAATGAATGATTTTCAGAATTTCAAATAGCTCCAATAGAATCCCTGATTTGTGTGAGAACACGTAGCAATGGCTATTTAAATGAGGTGTGTTTTTTAATTTTGATCACAAATATCTATCACCAAACACGATAGTAGTGCAGTTACTCTGTGTTGGTCAGAAACCATGTGATCATCCATTTTAGATATGTTAAATATACTATGAGATCATTAATTGTTACTTAGTAAATGTTAGGGCAAATACTTTAAAACTTGAGATTTTTGTTGTAGACTTTTCTCAGCAAAGGACCTTTGGCTAAGAAAAGGGAAAAAAGAAAGGTTAGGGGACTACAGAGATGTTCAGCAGTTTACAGCACTTCCAGCTCTGGATTTAGGGGACCAGATATCTGTCAACATGGGCTTTCTACAAAGATTGGTGGGAAAGTCAAGAAGTCATTTTGGGGTGTAGAATGTGGGAGGAATAAGGAAAGAAAGAAATATGAAAGAAACTGTCAGTGTGTGTGTATGTGTGTGTGTGTGTGTGTGTGTGTGTGTGTGTGTGTGTGTGTGTAGTCATGCAACAAGAAACAAGCAGAACCACAAAGGTGTGCTCCCTTTCCACTATGGAATTAAATAAAGACCACTCTGATGAGAACAAACAGCAATTTACTCACAATAAGCTGCAAAGCAAGGGTTCCAACCATCACTCACGTTTGGCAGGGACTCAAAGGTAGACCGAGGAAATATAAAGCTAGCATAAAAGGAAGAGAAGGTTTCAGGTATGTTCTGCCTGGAGGGCGTGCTCATGGAAAGATAGATGCATCATAATCAGTGGTATGGCATCATTTATGACTGGTTTGGGGAGTCTATCTGTCTTTTCTTCATTGGCCCTGGGTTGAGAGCAATGAGGATGGGCACAAGAAGAGCGATTTAAAGAGGAAGGCAGTTGTTAACCAAGTTCTGAATGTTCTTGGGTGATCACTGCAGGGGCTATGGCTTTAGATCCTGGGATGGTGGCTGTGGGAATTGTAGGTCACAGTTGTATTGTCATCTGTGATCTGACCATTTGTATATGGCATCTCATTCTCCCTCTACCATTTACGAACACTAGGACGTGGTTTCAGGACAGCAGGTGCATTTTTCTCTTCACTTTTCACTTCTTTCCTTCTCTATACCATCCTATTCATTTCCATGTGTGCAGTTCTAAGTGCTGTTCTCCAGGGAAGAACTTGCCCTGTGTCTTACCTGATGATGGAAACACAGCCCTAACATCAAGGGCATCTTCTATGCCACAGTGCTGTCATTTTATTAGCTTGAACAAGCCTTGCTTCAAATGACTACTTTCTCTGAACTATTCCATTTATAATTTGTGTCACATCATTAAACACTTAATTGTAAAATGTTTTAACTGATTTTCATTAATTTGTGCATGTTAAGCTTATCTTCCCAAGTTTAAGTTGAAGACTGTATCACAGCTCATGCCTGCTCTTGGGTTTCACAATAGCTTGGAGTGTGGGCTCAGTCTATATAGTAAATGCTTTTTGGAGAGCTATCAATTGAATAGTTTCTGCACACCTTACATACCTGAGAGGATGATCCAAATCTAGTTCATTATTTTCTCCATCATCTCTCCAGGTGTTGACTTCAGCACTAATCATTCCAACTTTTATACACTGAAGTTACAGGTCCTGGAGATTTTTCTCTCACATCAGTAAAAATGTTAAAAGAAGAAATCTCTGTAGAGGTTTGTTTTCATCTTGTAGTCCCTGTTTAACAGTGGACCTTCTGAATAACCTCTGAGAGAGATATATTGGGTTTTGTAACAGGAAAGTTGTGGAGTCCTACAGATCAGAAGAAAATTGGAGTCTAGTGGCTTCTTAAACATCCTGAGAACAGTCAGTACTGTGGTGGCAAAAATGGGAATTCCAGTCAAGAACTATATGATGGACACTTTCTAAGGAGAATTCTCCATGTACTTCTAAGAAGACTTAAGGTGTGGTGTGTGGAGTAGAATCAAAGAACACATACACACACACACCAAGTAGTATGTGGGGAATGTAGCACTGTGTGTACATATAGAGCCTTATTCACTGACACATATGAGGTGGCTCAGACGAGCTCATCCAAGCCAAATTGTCAATTTTCAGAAATTTTCATCATTAGTTGTTATGCCACTGGTCACCAGAAATCAGCCATGTTGAGAATACTTACACCAGACAAATTAGCTGACTATCTAAATCAGGGCTTTCCTTGTCTGAGTATGCCTGAGACAGAAAGGGGGCCTACCATCTTACTTTCTAGAACACCATCAATGAAAAGATCTAACAAATCCCGAGTCTTCCATAGGAGGTTAAAATCTGATCAAACTGTGGAGGAACTGAAGTCCAGAAACAAGCATTGACTTGCCCAAGATCGCATACCTGTCCCAAAAACAGGGAGAGGCTGAAGAAATACCCATGTTTCTGAGCCTTCTTCATTGCTTCCCAGAAATGGAGTCTGATTGTTCACAATGGCATCAACTCCTTTCTTCTCTTCACATCAAGGGAAGCTCCTGTTCGTAAGGCCAGATCGCTCTTTTGTGTCAGAGCCCAGCTCATAAAATGCTATTAAGTGAATTACTGATGACCTAATTCCCAGCTGCAGGACACATTCCATTAGGGGCAGGCCAGTTGCCAAGATGTGTCAGCAATGACTGGATGGCAGAGTGATTGAAACTATCCTGCCTGGAGTGGCTGAGCCTCTGAAAGTGAGTTCATAGTCAGGAGGTGCTGCTCCTTTCCCCAACATCAGACTCAGGTCTTCTTCTGGGAACCCAATTCATCAACTTCCAAGAGAACTTTCTTGCAGTACCAGGGATAACCATTACAAAAGCAACTGGAAAGAGCAGCATTCTGTGCTAAGGGACTAAAACAGTAAAAATTCAGCCATCATGGATTAACTAACCTTGCAATTATTTTTTGTTTCCATGCCACGACTGCCCTTTTTTGCTTGTCTTTACTGTCAGCTTGTCCATTTTCTTCCTATTTTCTTTAAAATATTCTTCATTTTATGTATTTATTTTGTGTGTCTGGGGGATGGCACACCTGTGCCACAGTTTACATGTAGAAGTCAGATGGCAGCTTGCTTCTCTGCTTTCACTATGTGGGGATGAGGAATCGAGCTCAGGTCATCTGGTTTATAGACAAGCATCTTTACCCGTGAGCTATCTTGCTGGCATGAGGTTTTGTTTTTCAAAAGCACAATGAGTCCCTTGATGGTATAATAAGGAAGAGTAAGAAGAACATAATTTTTTCACTTTTCATTTACCACAGTACTTGCACACGAAAACTGGGTATACACTTGTGGGGAAAACATATCCTAAATCAAAATTCGGTGTGTCCCATGCGGGCCGTTTTAGAGCTGATATTTACTTTTCTCAGAATTGGTACAAGTATTAAGTAAGCTAAAACACTTGATAAGCTAGAAAGAAACAAAGCAAATGTAAGCATACTGCTAAGTGGAAAATGGAAAGGTATTTAAAGTCCAAAGGAGCTCTGGATTCAGTCAAAGGCTCCTGAAGAGAAAATGACATGGTGAAGTTACCGCTGGCGCAGCAGTCAGAAGCCTGGTCCTAAGGCTGGCGTCATCTCTAGTCCACTTTGGTGTGCTCCTAGCTCTTGCTTTGTTGTCTGTGAAGGAGAAGGTGGACTGGAGGTACCACTCCAAGAAGGTCATCAGATCCTTCTGACTCTGAAAAGTCCTGTCTAAAAGCCAGAAGTCATCAATGGCAGGTCATTGTCTAGAAAGCTGGTGCTTTGATCTATTTCACTCTTCCCTTCCCCTTCTTCTTTACTTCTTGGCTTTATTCCCCATCTTTCTATTATTTGGAACTCATTGTCTCCTTTATGGATTTTGTTGTTGTTGTTGTTGTTTTTGTCTCCTCTGCTTCTTCTACTAATGATGTCAATTAGTCACTCACAGTTATACACTTTTCTAGAAACCATCACAGAACATTGACTGTTAGGACAAAAAAAAAAAAAAAAAAAAAAAAAAAAAGAACAACAACTATGTAAGAACATTCAAGTTTATTGGGACGAATGAGTGGAGGTGTCTACTTGAGATTAGGATACTAGATCCATGATTTAGAAACTTGCCCAGCATGGCCTGAAAAAAGCAAATTGGAAGTCCAAAGAATCTTCAGTCAGCCATGTAACTAAGAATGAAAAAAATCAAAACAATTAAAACGAGCTGACTCTTGGTATTCTGTGTTTTTATGAGTTTTTCATCTAGAATTGTTCCTATTCAGCTACATTGCCAAAACTCCTGGGAGATGTTTTTATTTTTGGTATGTCCCTTAGCAAACAGGGCTCAAAATACAACAAAACTAACATTTTAGTGACACAGAAGCCATGGCTAATCTGAGCACATAGGACTTTCTTTTCTTATGTTTCTAAAAATAAGTGTCTTCCTCTAATTCCTTTTCCTTCAGATATTTCCACCTAAACTAAAGCCAAAAATTAGCTGTTGCCTTCCACATACTTTAACTTATTCCAAAACCTTCCCTAATTCTTCAACAAAAATGAGAAGGCTGATGACTGCATGGCATGAATTCAGCTCAGACCACACATGACAGGTATTGGAAAAGATTTTTCCATTGCACTGCCGGACTCACCTCCTCACTCCTGCACCACCACGAATGGTTTTTTATTTCAGTGTTGCCTCAGTTCCCAGAAGTCTACAAAGTCTTCCGTACTCACATGGTTCTTCCTCATCTTGAACACATGCTCTATTTTATATGAATTTCAAAATATTCATGTAGATTTTTGTGCTAACGTTATAGGCTCTTGTGAGCCACCCAGTGTGGGTGCTGGGAACCAAGCATGGATTCTCATTTTAAATCGTTCTTTTGTATAACTTTATCGTCTAGATTTTTTTTCAAGATAATTACAGCTTAAACCCCTAAAACCAACATGTGGCCGATATACAACTGGAAAAATGAGAGGAAAAGGTGTAAGAAAATCAGTTCAAAATGTCTCCTGGCAAACTATTTTAAAATATACAATAGGCATTTTATATCAAGTAGGAAATGTGATAACAGTATATTCTATGCCTTCTATAGCGCTTTCTCTGTATTTCTGTCTTCTGTGTCTTTCAAGAAACTCCAAGGCACCTATATAAATTGCTGTTCTTTTTTATTATTATTATTAACTTCCTTGGAGTTCCCATATCATTAATGACTGCTATCCAGCTCTTCTGGACATTTATGAATTGTCACTGTCCCCATCAGAGTATGAGTACCTTGAAGGAAAAATCATCTCTCACTCCTTTACCACACTCAGGCTGCAGTACACCTCAGAAAGTGTTTATTAACTGACTTGGTTTCCTTCCCTAAGACTGGCAGACACACTGATAGCTTGTGATGGCTTTCTTTCTTTCTTTTCTTCAGACTTCCTTTTTTGGTGGAAGCCTCACGTGACCACAGTTATCTAGGGCAGTAAGTAATGTTCAAGTGATTATAGCAGAAAGCTGAGATTCCACCAGCGCCCTGGGAGTTGCAGCCGGAGATCAGCTGAGCCACATGCTTAATATTTTAAACAAGAGGCATGGTCCTTTCATAGAGGTCTCTGCCACTGATTCTCTCAGAGGATTTAGTCACTCAGCCACATTTAACATTCACTGGGTCAGACCTTTATCCAAATTGACGTCATCTGAATCCTCCTGCAATTTAATTTTAGCATGTATTCTGCTCGATTACCTCCCCCAACCTGCCCCTTTTCTCTTACTAGAGACTCGGCTAGATAAATAGCAGTTAATCCGGAGCCCCAAACCTTTGGAAAGCATTTTGCCAGGTTTTGTATATAGTTACCCTGTGGGGGAAGGTGTGGGGAAGGAAAGAGAGACTCACATCAGTGGCAGCCTTTAAGAATTGACTTGGGGAAAAGGGAGAACTCTCAAGCCGCTTAGGAAGGAGCCACCCACAAGGACAGGGACTCCCAGCTGCCTAAGTAATTCAGTCCCCTACATCCTGATATCAGAAATGGGCCTTTGCAGGGTGTTTCTCACATGCAAAATAAACAGCCTTCAGCCACCACCCTCACCCCACCCCCAACCCCACCCCCTGCTGCTGCTTCCGGTTTTTCCGCACTCCTGGAAGGGCAAGGAGATTGAGTAACCCAGCTGAACTTTTCTGTTCTGATTGAATCCTGGAACACAGGCAGGATCAACCTCCCCATCCCCTTTCCTCCCTTTTCCTATCCCTCTTCCTTCCCCCTGACTCTCCATCCTTTAAAAACAAACACCCTGGTTTCCCTCCCTCCTGGAGCCGCCATTGACATCAAACAGGGTCTCCATGGAAACCAGAACAGTCTCCTGCATCCTGGAGCCAGGTTCTCTCTCATAGGTGAGACAGAGCCTTAGGGAGCTGCAAGAAAAAAAAAAGAGGTCTCCTGATTAACGTGCACCTGATGAGGAGAGGAGAGAATTTAGGTAGATAGGAATAAGATAAAAGGCGGCTAAGGGACCAGATTCTCTCTCAATTTTTATTTCAGTTTAAGAATAGCCCAGAGGAGACCTTGGAACCTTCCAAGAAATCTCAAGGTCAAGGTCCCTGGCCCCCAATCTATCAGTATCCAGTAGAGCTCAGTTTAATATGGAAATTGTTTAGGTATGTCTTTAGTTACAAAGAAGTCCCTACCACACTTCCCATAAAAGCAAAGCATTCTTCTTGAAAGCATTTAAAATGCACAAGAGAACCAATGCTTTGCTACAGGCTATTCCATTTTCTCTTCATGTAAGCTGTACATGACTCCCATGTCACAGACAGAAGTGGACATGAGAGTCTGGTGCAGTTATCTTCTCTATAGCCTCCGCACCCAACCTGAAGGCATGGAGAAAACTTCTTGTATCTCCAGAACTGTGTTACCCCTTTTCCTGACTGAGAGACATCTTTATATCCACATTTGGCTCTGTCAAGTGCAGAACACACAACCCCCCCCCCCCCAAAATGGCACCTTGACAGTCACTCTCAAAGACTTCTTTTGCTGAAGCATGATCCTGTCACAACCTACCTCTTCTGGGAGGCAGGGGGCAGTCCTTAAAGCCCTTTTCCAGAGGGGTTCTGCCCTAGACCTGCAGGTTCAGTAGGAGTCTCTACAGACTTTGCTGGCTTTCCCACAGTTTATTGTTAGTAGCTCATGACCTTCTGCCTTTCAATCACATTTCTGTGTTCACTGAAATAGTTTGCTCTGGAACTTTGGGTCTTCACTTTGGAAAGCCTGAGTGCACCATGCACCTTTGGTTAAATAAAATTATTATGCATTTCTCTTGCTAGTTTTTATTGGCAGGGGTGTGAGTCATAGTCTTATTGTGAGTAAAGAGAAGATGCCACTTCCTCCTTTCCTGCAATTCTGTCTCTTGCCATATTCAAAGATGGTTTTGTTTTTTTTCTACTATAGCTGCAACAGATGAACAAACATTTATTTGCTGAAAACAATACAACTTGTAGTTGTACTTTCTTGTCAGACTTTCTTGGACCACCAACCCCCAAATAATGACATGGAGACTTATTATTAATTATGGAAGGTTGGTTTTTAGCTTAGGTTTATTTCCAACTAGCTCTTATAACTTCAATTAACCTGTTTCTATTCATCTATGTTCTGCCATGTGACTTGATTACCTGTCCTCAGTGTCTCGCTGGCATCTCTCTCGCACCTAGATTCATCCCGAGTTCCCCTCTCTCTCCAGAAGTCCTGCCTATTCTCTCCTGCCTAGCTATTGGCCATTCAGTTCTTTATTAAACCAATCACAGTGACACACCTTCACACAGTGTAAACTAATATTCTGCAACAACAACTTTATTATCTTACAGTTCTGCAGGATGTCAGAGGTCTCACTGGATCAGAGTCATGGTATCTGTAGTGCTGTGTTCCTTCAAGATGCTCTAAGACAAAAATTTCTCCCTAGTCTTTTCCAGATCTTAGAGTACACCTACATACTTTGACTCTCAACCCTCTTGTCACCCTAATGAGCAATAGCATCACTTACTTCAATCTCTGTTGTCACATCTTCTTCTCTGACCCAATCCCCATTGCTTTCTTTTAAAGACTTCTGTGTCTACACTGCACATCTAGGTAGTGCAGGGCAACATCTCCATCTCAAATCTCAATTTAATTATACCTGCTAAGTCCCTTTGGGAATTAGTCTATCTACCACAAACTTCATGTTTTTTCTACCTTTAAAAAAATGATACCACTTTGTCAACTTTTTGTCTTTCTTATCACTGGATCTGTCTTTTTTCCAGGACAGACAAGTTTTGCTTTGTTTTGTTTACAAAAAGTAGTCTGAACTATCGCTATCTCTTAACCTGCCATTTACTTATCTCCCCCTATAATTTGTGTCTGTCCTCTTCATGGCACAAACTGTCATGCCAAAGTTCAATATTACCTTCCAATTGCCAATCTCAGATGACATTTACCAGTCAGTTCCTACTCTTCTCGCTAGCATCCTCTGACCTTTTTGAACATTCCCTTCTTTATGAAACTTTCTTCCTTTGATGCCAAGATAATATTTCTTTCTCCCCCTCCCCCTTTAGCCACTGTGCCCTTTTGACCTCTCTGACTTCTACTCCGTGAGTGTCTTTCATTTACCTATGTGTCTTAGTTACATTTCTATTGCTGTGATACAACAGCACGACCAAAAAGAGTTGTTTTTTTTAAAAAAAAATTGTTTTATTTGAGGCTTATTATTCCAGAGGGTAACAGTTCCAGCATCAGAGTAGGGACCAGGGTGGCAGGCGGGCAGGTGGGCAGGCAGGCATGGTGTTGGAGCCGTAGGTGAGAGCTTAACATACTGATCTACAAGCACAAGGCACTGAGATAGAGAGTGAACTGGGAATGATGTGGTGTTTTGAAACCTCAAAGCTCACCCCCAGTGACACACCTTCTCCATCAAGGCCACACCTCTTGATCCTTCCCAAACAGTTCCACCAACTGGGGACCAAGTATTCAAACATTATTCAAACCACCACACCAATTGCCCATTAATGTTTTATAGGGACTTGTTAGGCAAGATAGCTTGGAATCATGCTAAAAATGATGAGTATCAGCAGATCTAGTGAATCAAAATTTATTTTTTTAACCGGTTCTCCAGGTGCTTTGTGTGTTAGTTTTCTTGTTGCTAGGACAGAATACATGACAGAGGCCACTTACAAGGAGAGAGATTTGTTTCGGCTCACAGTTTTAGACCATGTTCTATATTTCACCTTGGAGAAAGCATGACTGTTGCAGAGGCACAGTACTTGGTGGTAAGAGATTTTTGCATATTTTGTTCATATTTCGCTGCATCAGGAAGCAGAAAGCTTGGACGGGCACCAGAAGCTCACATAAATGTCATGCAATGTAATGGTCAGAGCCTGTTGCCAGAGTTATACATCCAGGCAGATCACAGATACCAAAGGTTTGATAAACTCCCAAGTCAGGGCTATTGTGTAGTACCCAAGTGTTCAAGCACTCCATGGAGGAACATATAAAATTCAAATCGTGGCAATCTGTGTACACGCTAAGGCTTAAGAAGCGCCAATATAGACTGTTGTACCAACTTATTGCCTGAAAGCTGTGATCTACTACTCCATCTCTAGCCGTAAGTCCCAAATTTATGTCTTTAGTCTGTGTCCCTTTTCAAGGTTTGACTGAAGAATGGAACTATCACTAGGTAGGTTGCCATACAGCTGACTGGTTGAAGAATAGCTTAGTCTGCACAGTGTCCTGGATTCAACTCCCAGCACAATGAAGCAAAAGAAGGAAGAAGAAGAAGAGAGAGGTAACTGGAGAGAGATCTCAGTTAATAAAGTAACTTCTATATAAGCAAGAGGACCCTAACACCTAGGTAAAAAGCTGGGCATGGTGGAACAATTATAATCCCAGAACTGGGGGAGCAGAAACAGAAGAATCTCTGTGCACCCTGGATAGCCAAGCAAGCCCTTTCTGGAGCCCCAGGTCCCAATGAGAGACTCTGTCACACACACACACACACACAAAAAATACAAGATGAACTGGTCCTAAGGTGTAACACCTAAGGTGAACTTTTGACCTCCACATGTACATGTACACATGCACATATACCCCCCTCAACATAAATGTAACTGCATACCCATGAAATTACATATATACATACAAAAGAAGGCAAGGAAAAGTAGTTATTAGTTACCCATCTTTCCCAGATGTTCCACAAGCTTTTAAAATTCATCTTATTCAAATGAACTCATTTCTAATTCTATTTTAGTAAATGACAGCTCCACTCAAGTACCTGATCCTAAGAGCAGGCAAGAGTTGGGGATACACCTGCTCCCACTGTGAGGAGACCCACAAAAACACCAAGCTAACAGCCATAGCACATATGCAGAGGACCTGGTGCAGACCCATGCAGGCTCCGTGCTTGCCACTTCAGTCTCTGTGAGCCCCTATGAGCCCTGCTTAGTTGTTATGGTAGCCCATGTTCTTCTGGTATCCTCCATTCCCTCTGACTCCAACAATATTTCCTCCTCCTTTTCTGCAAGATTCCCCATCTCTGAGGAGAGGGACCCAATAGAGGCCTCCAATTTAAACTCTCCCAGCATAATGTCCTGCTGTGGGTCTCTGCAACTGCCCCCATCTGCTGCCAGAGGAAGCCTCTCTAATGTTGACTGGACAAGGCACCAATCCATGAGTATAGTAGAACATAACATCACATCTTAACTGGTTACAGTCGTTGCAATTATACCAAAGTTCCCAAAGTTCCTTGACCACAGCCACTCCCTAGTGTTTGAAAAGTTTCTAACACATACACACACACCACACACACACACACACACACACACACACACACACACACACACACAAACACACACACACACACACACCAATACCCTCCTTCTAATATATATTCTGAATTGTATGCATCACTGGTAACACACTGCCTTATATTTCTAGCCTGTATAACTTCTGCTCCATGATAAACTCTGTAATATTTCACAGCTGACAAATTCTTACTAGATCTTTCGAAAATGAGCTGATATATCATCTCTTTTCTCTTTAGTCACTTCAGTCACTTCTTGCCTGTATAGATATTCTATAAATAAATACACTTCCTCAGTGATGGCTACAATATTTATCATCGTGTTTTGAAATTGTCACTTCAGGACTCCTCTTCTCTATCAGAAAGTTGCAGAAATGGTGGGGTGTTTTTCTTACTATTTATCCCCATATCCCTATCATTTTATATAGTAACTAGTACATAATAGACTTTCAATACATGTTTTACAAATTAATTAGCCATACCAGTTAACCACTTGATCATACATGCCACCACCCCCAACACAGATCTCAAGTTACAGTAACTTGAAGGTGGAGATCCCTGAATGCACTCAGTCCACACAGCACTCAACCAGCAACTTAAGATGGAAGGGACCCTCTAGCTGACACTCTGAAGGTCAAGAAACACCATTGTGTAATGCTCCTTTCTCTGGTTTTATAGCTATCTCCCAAAAGTAACTGAAATGTAAATTCAGCTATTGTAAAAGGACTATAATTCAAATGCTCTGGTTTGCATGTAAAATGTTTGATGTGTTGAACGTGGTTGATTTGTGATTGCCTATTTTTAGAAAGCAGTTGGTATCTTGTGCTTAAGCATCACAGTCCCTGGATGCCTTGTCACACTCAGCAGGGATGTGCTGCTGCCTGAATAAATAAAGGGGGCCCATCGCTACAGCTATGACCCTGGAACAAGGGTATATAGTTCATCTAAAACCACCCACTGCCTCTGCTGAGACTCACTGAGAAAAGTGTTCTTCTTCCACTGCTAGGCAAGGCAGAGCTTAGTTTCCATAGGGGGCTTGAGGCTGCCATGGCAACTCCCAACCTTTTCCCCATTATCCATGTGTGCTATTCTCTTTTCCCCTCCCTTTTCTTCTCTATTGGGTCTAGCATGGATACAGGTTTTACTAAAGGATAACTATAGTTGTCCACACCTGGTTAGCCAGCCTATCTAAAACCCACCCGTAGAGACCCCAAGTACCTGGATTCCAGCTCTAGCTTTGAAACTATGATGTTAATATGGTCTTAGCCAGATTTCTTCTATTCTCTTAGAAGTAGCAGTAGGGGAGAATTTAGGTTAACATGGAGAGAAGCTAATAGGGCAAATACTACCAATAGAATATATTTATAAATTTGCATAATGCATTTAAATTCAGAATTGGTAGAATAGTAGAAAGCCTTAGAACTGGACTTCACAACCATGTTTCACATCAAAGCCACAGAAAAGGCTATTTAGAAACACAGGTGCCATTTTCTAGACCAGTGATTCTCAGCCTGTGGGTCACAACCCCTTTGGCAAACCTCTGTCTCCAAACCTATTTACATTACAATCCATAACAGTAGCAAAATTACAATTATGAAGTAGCAATGAAGATAATTTTGTGGTTGGGGGTCACCACGTGAGGAACTGTAGTAAAGGGTCGCAGCATTAGGAAGGCTGAGAACCACTGGCCTAGACTGTACTGGAGTCAAATAGATATAAACCTTGTAAGGCCAGCACTAAGAAAAACAACACAAAAATAAAATGGCTAGAATGGCATTCTAGGAGTGATTAAGCCAAGCCAAGGGGCAGCAAAAGGCTGGTAGAAAAAAAACTAAAGTATGGTATCAGAAGAGAGACAAAAAGGGTTACTCCATTAGTATGGCAAAAACAAGGACTAAGAATCCAGAAAAAATGAAATGAAGGTGTATAAGACTCCTAAGCCAGGTAAGAATATTAATATTGATGTTTTACATCCTCATACTTCAGTCCTATCAGTGATTCTTTAATTTTTAATTGAACTACATCATCTAATGTTTTTTTTGTTTTTGTTTTTGAGATAGGATCTCATTACACAGACT
>CABHPQ010175199.1:0-21351 GCA_902168405.1 Peromyscus aztecus | reverse complement strand
TTTTTTTTTTTTTTATTTTTGAGATAGGGTCTCATTACACAGCCTTGGCTGGTCTGGAATTCACTCTGTAGACCAGGCTGGCCACAAACTCACAGAGATCATCATGCTGCTGCCTCCAGAGTGTGGGATTAAAGGCATGCACTACCACACCTAGCTTTCTTTTAGTATTTTTTATTAATTTTTCATATTTGTATGTTTAAAGTTTAAAGGCCTAGTTCTTCCTTGAAAATAGGAGGGCGTGTATGTACACACACACACACACACACACACACACTGTTCAACAAGCTATCTAAGATTCAGTGTTAATGGAGCTGTACATGAGAGTGTGTCCAAGATGACTACAGAGTAAAAGGCCTGCTCTCTACCTTTGGGCAGATAGGAATGAGATGTTTTTGTCTGTTTTTGTCAAACCAGTACATTCAATTCTGGGAGGTAGTGATGAGATGTAGGTTGCTGGTTTGGACACCTGAAGTCAACTCATCTACTGAGTATATTGGCAGCAACTACAAGTATAAAACTATTGAACATTTTATAGCAGATAGTATATAATCCTTTTTATAATTTTAAACCCATTCAGTCATTCAACAGCTTTTTATTGGGCAAGGAATTTATAGTGATGGTGTGTCCTAATGATATATTGGTTTACAACCATGTTTTAAAAAGATATATGATAAATATAAACATGTGTACTTATAGATATCAGTTTATGACTAATTATAACTTACAGGAGATAAAAATATGTCATGTGGTTGTTAAAAATGCAAGGGTTTATTTTATAGAGGCTGGCAGAAACCTAAGACTCTGTCAGAGAGACAAAGAGTTATTACCCACAGAACAGCAGGTAGCACAAGATTCATGTCCATGACAGCTCTCTGTGTCTTCTAAGATTTCTAGAATGAAGT
This sequence comes from Peromyscus aztecus, assembly GCA_902168405.1. Classification (NCBI taxonomy): domain Eukaryota; kingdom Metazoa; phylum Chordata; class Mammalia; order Rodentia; family Cricetidae; genus Peromyscus; species Peromyscus aztecus. The sequence continues at coordinate 20,449 of CABHPQ010175199.1, read as the reverse complement.
GGGTAGGCATAGAGAAATGCTGTGGGGTGGTCACATTGGGTTTTTTTCCCACCTTTGGAACACTGAACTTAGGAAACCTCAGCTTTCTATAGTAGGCTAAAAACAAACTTGACCAATCTTTGCCCCAGAGGAAGACATCATCACTGTTCTATTGGCCAATAAGAAACTCACCCTTTGCTCTAGAGGCAGGCGCTGCTTCTGTTTTCCAAGGCTGTTGACTACAACAAGTATTCTTAAAAGGAAGACTAGAGAGCAAAAAGCTCTCAAGTTCTATGCTTTCAAGATGTTCCAAAACACAAGGGATTTGTGGAAAACTGCCTTTTGGTGGTTGAATAGCATAGGTTACTAGTAATTGGGTGAATAAAAAGGAGAAAGTTTAAAAAGAAGAGTAAGAAAAGAAAAAAAGAGTTAAAAAAAAGAACAGATATCCCCCTCCAAATAAATAAAAGCTAAGCTAAGCTAGGATAAACCCTCCCAGTATAATTAAGAGCAGGGGCTAGCATAAAGCAGGTAGAAAGGTTGACCTCTGCTTAACTCACAGAGAAGCAATAGTTCAAGGGCTTTGAGTAAGAACTAAAGAATTAAAGATGTTTCTCAGAGCATCTTCAGGTTGCAGGGGCAGGGGTGGTTTTTAGAAGGACCTTGCTCCTTATAAATTATGCTGCTAAGGTGCTAATCTGCTGGGGGTACAATTAGGATAAAGAAGAAAGAAGAAGCCAGGCTTATCCCTGTGGTTGTGGGGAGTATACATGAAAAATGCTGCACTTGTGAGGTGCCACGTTGTTGAAAATGCGGATGGTGGGTGTTCACCATCGTCCTGGCTCTTTGCAGAGGTTTCAGGCTAGTTCCTGTCAGTCTCAACCTGGATGCAAACTCTTCCTCCTCTACATCATCACAGTCCTGTTTCAGGGGCTCCTGAGTGTCCTAGGGTTTTGAAAGAAGGGACAGGACTATTATATCTCAGTAAATAGAGTTGTAACAACTGATACCCTGAGAGGTTGACCCAATGAGGTTTACCTCTCATTCACAAAATCTACTCTAGCCTTCGTGACTGAGTGGTATTCTATCAGCTTTGCTGCTTTCACAAACAAACTAGACTCTTAGTGGCACCAGACAACACAACAGAGTGATGGCTGCAGACGTTCTGTCTCTGCTTGCTTCCACTTGGCTCTGCTCCATATGTCTTTTTAATTCCTGGGTAGAATAGTGACAAAAATCTCTGTGCGAATTGTACCCTGTTCACAGCAAGAAAAACTAACAAAAATAATTGACAGAATCTTTCAAATGCTTCCCAATATTTCTAAAAGGTGGTAGAATGTGTTTGCACTAAATTAGTTCTTGTACAACACACAGTTAAGTTCAACATCAACATTAATGAATAAACAAACAAGTTAATAAATAAGTATAAATAAAAGCCAAAAGATTTACTGGGAAAAGAATGTCGTTGCTAGTAACGATGTAATTTAAGGTGAGCAGTATGGGGTGGTTTTTTTTGGTAAATTTTTATCTTAAACTGTCAGTAAGGGGTCTCCCTTCAATCTTGTTGGTGGAACCAGTATGTAGCATCCCTCTGAATGGAGAGAAGTTGATGGAAAATCTGCTAGAAACAGGAGACCAGTGTGTGTGCGTGAGGAATGGAAGTGTCCTCATGGAAAGTCAAGTTTAAATAACAGCTATCAAAGGAAGGGAGAGGAGTATGTCAAAGGTGTGACTTAGCAATTGCCTGTGATGGCTAACATGGCCCAGAAGATGTGTCATTCAGAAAAATCAGGATATCCCTGAAAATCAGAAGTTGCAGAAGCTCCAGAAATTTGTTTTTCTGACTCTAATAGTTCATCAGTTATCTCAGACAGAGATGAGTATACAGAATTCCTTTCTTTCTACCAGCCACTGGCTATCTTATAACTGACTGTGTTCCTGGGGCTCAGCACTCAGCTGTATGCACAAGTTCACCTATTTCTTTTGCTCAGCATGCCTAAGCAGTCTTATCCTTAAATGGATTGCTGCATAACCAGAGTTACCACACAGGCAGCAGAAATGTGAGAAAATATGGAAGGCAGAAGGTCATCTTTGTTGAAGAGAGGGTCTCTCTTTTATCCTTGAGGAGAGGCAACAGAAAAGGAAGATTGACAGCAAGCGACAGCCGGAACGTACCTGGGAGACCATTAGTCTTGTAGAGGTGGCTCTTGCCTTAGACTGGGGTACAGTGTCCTAGTTCATTACCAGGTAAATGAGAGGGCTGTGTTGTTAAACATTCACATCTGGAGTGGGACTTGATGACGCAGCCCTGTCATCCTGACACAGGGAGGCGGATACAAGGCAATCACAATTCTTTACTAAGGCTACAGAAGGAGTGAAAGTCCAGCTTGAGTAAGACTTCATCTCAGACGAAAAAGGGAAAGGTAGCTCATGGGTAGGGTGCTGGCTTAGCACATGTAACGCCCTCAGTTCAATTCCTAGTACCACCAAAACAAACAAACAGACCGACAAACAAAAGAAAAACAGTCAAACTACTGAAAATCAAATAAACAATAAAATAGGAGTAAATTCTTCCCAGAAATGGCTGATTTATTTCTTCTCTAGCCCTTATCCAGTGTTCAATTCCCTCAGAGATGCATTACTTGTCTATGTATTAATACCTTATTCCAACATCCCAGCTTTAGCTCGAGAGTTCAAAGCTGTTTAAATTGCCACATTATTCTAATTAATTCCAAGTATTTTCAAGAACAAAAATGAGGGCTGCATGAACTTGGACCTTGGAAATTTAATTAAAATTACAGGTATGTATCATCGGGGAAAAGGTGTCATAATGACTAAACACATTGTTCATTGTGTTCCCTCAATTCTTTCATCTATTCTCAGAAAGAAAAAAAAGCCTTTGTTGATCCCTTAGCTATTTAAATGTCATTACTATTCTAACCACAAGTGTGTTTTTGACATTCTGAATGAATAGATTGGCTGCATGCCCCGAATGGAAGGGGCAATGTCAGGAAGATGCTCCAAGAATGACAGAGAGCATTCAAGAACATGGTACACAGGATCATCTGAGTCATATTTATGAAAGGGTTGGAAGCAGTAGCTATATCTCTGCTATAAACTCCAAAATCCCTGTGGCTTTATATAAAGCTATAAAGCCCAAATGGCTGTGAGGAGGAGAAGTAGGACCCCATATGTTGGTTCCTAGGAGGACCCAGACATTCCCTTGGGGCACCTTCCTGCTATAGAATTACTTCTCTGTCTACTCATTCTGTGCACAAAGAAAAGAACGCCACTGAATCCTGAAGACCGTATCCGTCCCTTCTGCCCACTATCACACCGGTTGCAAGTCATCACACCCTCTCCCTAAGCACAGGGGCAACTGTAACGCTAACCAAATGCTGGAGAAAGAACAGGACAGGAACTTAGTGGACAAATCACTTCTTATAACTGGCTAGTCCTCAAATTAAAATTGTAACTTTAAGGGCTGATATGATGGCTCAGAGTTGGAATGTTTGCTGTTCAAGCAGGAGGACCTGAGTTCGAATCCCTAGCACTCACTGTAAACGCTGGGCATGAGTGAGTATACCACAGCATTGGGGGATGGAGACCAGCAGATCTTCAGTGGTCTCTGGCCTGCCAATTTTGCTCTATCTGGGAGTTCCCAGGTCAGTGAGAGACCCTGTGTGAAAGCAATAAGATGACTGCAACACACAGCACACTACAATACACACACACACACACACACACACACTCACACATGGCACACCACACCGTGCACGCACAATGTAATTGAAAGGCTTCTTGCTTTGACAATCCAAGGCTCACAAATTGTTGCCTAGCACCTTCCTTTTCTCCCTTTTCCTAAGCAATGCTGCTGCTCAAGAATATTCTGCAGCACTTGGAGATTCTGAGGTCAGGCTCCTCCCATTTTCCATGCCCTCCTGCCAGACAAAGTTAGGGGGTTTGGTGCTGACAGGGAGGTATTGCTTGGGGTGGTGGGAAGCAGGTAACTTACTGCAAGGTTGGGATACAGAACTCAGTTTTATACTGCCTGCCTTCCCAGTTTCCTCTACACTTGTAGTATTCAGACCTAACATCTTCCTGTTTTCTTAATCTACAGTTTAAGCTTATTTTAAACACCAGTGCCCACCCTCAGGGTTTCCTGACATATCCTGTGGGGAAGACTGTTTGCTAACTTGAGAATATAAAATAGGCTTAAAAATAGTATTACTGCCCCACCCATACATTTCAAAAGAATAGGTATAGGGATATTCTTGTGTGAGATAAAAATGGTGTCTATCCCCTGCCCGCAGCTTCCCCTTCAGTTTTAATTACTTCCTTCCTCCCACTGTTTTTCAGACTATCAGAATTCTATCAGTCCCAAGCATATGGGGAAGTGGGCACCACCGGATGGCTATTGTCAGTCAGGAAATAGCTACCATTCAAACACTGTTTGCTAATGATCATATTTGATGTGATAAAATGGATGTGAATATTAAGTTTGAACCATCTCGGCACCATCTCAGATTTTTAACGCAGGCATGGAAACTGACAGCTTTGCATAAACCTCCTTCTTTCTATTTTCTGTGATTCTGACATATTCACATTCCACTAAATAAGAGTGAACACCATCCTCCGCCCACTCACCAGGCGTTCACTTTATATATAGCTATAGATATTCGATGCAAAACAAAGAAAAAACTATTCATCTGAGGTAGAATTCGTGGCAGGCTGTTGAGGAGACAGGGGGCAAACTTTCTATATTTAATTATCAGCCCTGGTCTTGCTCTACAAAATTCTCTTGGTAAAGAAATCATATTTGTTGTGTTTGGAGCTCCTACTTGTTTATTCAGTAATTTATTCATTCCATGTTTATTGGGTGCTTCATGGACACTTCAGACTATAGATTGCAGATACCTGGGAGAATGACCTGGTTCTTGTACAAGGGACTCAAATGGCTGAATGCTATTAACTGTTCTGTCTGGGGATGGAGGACAGGATTTGTATAGATTTTTCAGAAATTTTAATTCAGATAGTAGACTTTGTTTCGCAAACCTTTGTACTTTGTGCTTTCCATGGCCTGTGCACATTTGGGAAACTACAGATTTGTTGGAAGCTGAAACCATAGACATTCTCAAGGTTTCAGTTTTAGGGAACCTTATATGCCTTGCATAGGTTTTTGGTCTGCAGATATGAAGACTGTGGATTGAGAATCAGAGCATCTGGTCTCAGAACTGCTTTTCTACTCAGCACTATGGTGAGGAACACAAAAGGAATGCACCCATTCAGAGATATGCCAGTGCTTGGAAACTTATCATCTTCCCCTTCTGATCCTTCACACAATGTGACAGTTCCAGATCCAAACAGTCGGGGTCGTCAAATCTCTGTGTTCTACCCCTGAACGATTTCTACATTCTGTATTTTAGTAAAATTCAGAAAATATTACTCTTAGTTTAAATTTCCATTCTCTAATTCTTTTTTACTTCACTTCATTTTCTTTTTCAAAAAATTACTTGTCTTAATTTTTAATTGGATTTTTATTTACTTATTTTGTGGGGGAATGGGTATGCCATGGCATATGTATAGAGGTCAGAAGATGACTTGTGGGCATTGGCTCTCTCTCCCTCCATCATGTGGGTTCTGAGGATCAAAGTTGGGTTGTCAAGCATCATGGCAAGTGCCTTTACCGGCTGAGCCATCTTACCAGCTCTCATTTCATTGTCTTATTGGCTTATCAATAACCAAGGCACAGACTCTGAAAATAAATAGAACATCATAGTGTTCTATTTGAATTCCCTGTAGACATTGAAGGATTGACCATGAAGAAGGAAAACATAGAAGACCTCCAGGTGGTACACTCTTCTCAGAGCAGGTATATCATTTTAAACAAGTCATATTTGTTTCCAATTCACAAAGGGACTCCATGCCCACTTTTGATTTTGGCTATCACTAACTTGATGACTTTCATAACTGACCACTAGCCATTTTCATTTTGAGCAATTCCAGTCCAGCCAGGCCTGGTGGATAAGATCTGTGACCCAAACTACTTAAGAGGCAGAGCCTAGAGGATACCATGTCCAAGGCTAGCCTTTTCTATAGTGTGAAATAAAGGCCAGCCTGGACAATTTAGGGAAATATTTTGTCAAAATAAAAGTAAAAGGAGACCTGGGGATATAGCTCAGTGGTAGAGCATTTGTCTAGCATGTACAAAGCCTTGGATTCAATCACTAATATCGTACACCACACACACACACACACACACACACACACACACACACACACACACACACGAGAGGTGGGGGGACAAAAGAAGATAATCTGACCTAAGATTTACCTATTTCTGGTCTAGGGAAATTTACCTCCAGGATACATATTATCCATAAACAATGTTCAAACAATGATCACTGGTAGTCTAATACCTGATAACAAAATGCATTTCCTGGTGCCAGCCCTGTCCCTTCCGCTGAGAGGCCTCAGTATAATGCTGAGAAAATTTTAAACTTGAAAGACTCCCTCTGAAGTTGTGCAGGAAGGACTCATGGGACACTGGACCTTTCTTACCACTGTCTCATTATGACTGTTCTCGACTATGCCAGTGATGACAGGCTAGGCACATCCTATCTTTGTGGGACGTTGGGCCCCACTGACATCAGCAGCTGTCATAGCAGTTGACTTCTGGAAACCTCATAAATCTGTGTTTGAAGTTGTCTGCTATTGTGATAATCTTCCTTCACACTAGTTCCCATGGTAGAGTGGGTGGGTAATTTTGTTTTTCAGGATGTAGTTACATTTCCTTCTTTTTCCCCCCTACCCTGGCTGACATTCATCAGAGTCAAGGAAAGTGTTCCATTTTTAGCAGAGTTGAGGATGGAAAACTCAGTGAGACACCCAGCTCACATCTGCAACACGTGGCTGTCAGCAACCACTTCTTCTTAACGCTTCCCTGGAAGGTGTTCTCTGAATTGGTTCTCCAGCATTGGGACATATGCAGCTGCCTTCCCAATAACCTCACAGACATGGAGGCAGGTCGCCTGCCCACAGCTCCGTTTCCTTCTTGTGCAAAGACTTGTGCAGCAAACTGTAGTCATTGATAACGAAGTCTGGTGCTAGCCAGGGTAGCCAGGGATTCTGATAACCCCAACCTCTGCAGCTGGACACCTGAGGGCTCTGTCACATATCATTTGCCTCCAGCACTTCCCAGCCTCATGAGCCTGGTGTCTTCTATGGTTGCAATGACTCACTCTAGTCAAGGCTTATCTGCTTTACCAGCACTAGGAAAATGGTTTCCCTCCAAACCTCAGTTCCCCACAATCATATCCCTCAGATGCAGAAGGGATTTTTTTTTTTGGTAAGAGCAACAGTAAGAGGCACTTTTAATTGAAAATAGAACCCATCTCCCCAACTATATTTACTATGTCACCCAGTGTTGAGGCCTATCCCTTTAGAAATGAGGTCATACTATTGTGAGAAAGCCAGATGAAGGGGCTAGGTTTTGTCTCATGGCCCTCTTAAGGAAAGCAGTTAGGGTCAATAGACTAGGGAACTTTATAAAGACCACATCAGCATCACTACTCTGATGATATACTAACCATGAGAAACACACTCATTGTGAGTTCTAATACAGATATTATGGTGCCAGCTGTTTTCTACTCTGAATCACAGATTGCAACTTACCATACCACTCCAAGTGTGTGAGGATGGCTTCTTTCCATTCTTCTAAACTGCACTGTTGGCCATAGAGTCCCATATAGAATCAAGAGTGATATGGAAGGAAGTGCTCAGTGATAGTTCATATATGGCACATATGGGCCATAGCAAAAGTTACAGCCAGACCCATGTATTTACATTGCCATCAATATTGCCTGTGTTTAATTAGAATATTCATCATTTTCTTCTCCCATTCAGAGTCCTCATAGCTATCCTCAAGCCAAGCTCCTTGTAAATTCTCTAGTTGGTCTCCAGGGACTGATTTTGGAGCCATGGCTGCTTTGGAAGACTGTGGAATGAAAAGCACTCAATGCAGATGGAAAAGGGAAGCCTACTCTTAATGACTAGCCAGGGACTCAGGCCCCAAGATATGGGTAACCCAAAAATTGCTCTAGCAGGAAGAGTAGCTATCTAGAAATAATTCTGATTTTCACAAATTTCCAAGAAATTTTCACATTGTCTTTTATCGCAATCTAGCTCTTTTATATTTTGTATCAGTATTTATTCTTATTTTTGACAAACAATTCCCCAATACCACTATATGGGAGATATGAATCTAGGCCAGTTCTCCAACTATCACCTGCATGAGAACTGTCCAGAGTGAGTCATCCAATGCATCACCAGCATCCAACCATCAGATCTCTGATTCAGTACATCCACACATCTGGAGAAGGACCCAAGAATCTGTGCTCCTGATGATTTCCAAGTGACAGTTATGCTGGCCTGGGATATACCTTTAGAGCCATAATTCTTCTTACTAGAAATGAAAGTGATACGTTGTGATCTCTTGAAACTTGATGTCTTTTTATTGTTCTTTGGTAATAGCAAACTCCATGGCTTCAAATTGGAGTTACAAAGTCCACTCACAGTGTGTGGAAATGTAGTTTGATTTTTTTCCCCAGGGCAGGATGGGCTGTAACTTCAGAATAGTTAATATAACTGGTCTCACTCTTTCCTCACATCGGGCCACATCACTCCTCATAATGGTTTACATGACATAGCAAAATAAGTGCACCATAAATTGTAGAGCAATCCAACATCCATTTCCTTTTACACAAGTCTTAGGGAAAATTTCCCAATGAAAGAAGGATTGGAAGAAGTGAGGAAAATCAGTTCGAGACAGTAGCATCCACAAACTGAGATTACATAGCAGTTTAGGAGATAAGTGATGAGCCAGGGAGCAGATGAGAATGGCCACAGAACCAACTGGATGCAGAAACCTCTCTAGTGTGTGAAGTGAAAGCAGGGATGATATAAAGAGTGATTCTTGAACTTAGTCTTAGAAGGTACTCAGTAGTCATTTGCTAATTACTGTGACAATTCAATAATACTTAAAGGAAGACAATATAGAGGTGAGGAGGAAAAAAAGAGCTCAATTTCAGAAAATGCTCAGAACTTCCAGATAGAAAAGTCCTGTGAGTCAGTTGTATCTAAACAAATAAGGGGTTAGGGCAAGTTTAAGGGTGTAGACACAACTTATCCAGAGCAGTTACTGAAAAAAATGCACTAGAGGAGACATCCACAGTTAGGAAGCCAAGTCCATATGCTGTGGCACACCAGTAGTAAATAAGAAGGCAAATAAATAAACCACAGGGAAGTCTGAAAGGGAACATTCAAGAGGAAGAAGCAGAGGAGAACAATGTTTCAGAAGACACAGGAGAAGACCATTTGACAGGAAAATAGACATTGTACCCATTGCTATACCCAAGCCCAATAAGAGGAAATTAGGAAAAAAATCAATAAATTTGGAAGTTATGTCATCATAAAACTTTATTGGCTCCTGACAGGGTCATTTCATTTCAGTGAAACAAAGAGAGAGAAACTCAGGCAAGGAAGGAGGTGAGTGCACACTGTTCCTTGAATAGTCCAGCTGTGAGGTGAAGGGCCCAAAGATAACAGCAGAGAGGATGATTTCTCCATGTGGGGCTTAAACATGCTTCTAAATAAGATGAAAAATCATCCAGGTGAACAAATGTGAAAACACAGAGGGAGGAGAGGGAGGAAGAGGGAGAGAGAGAGAAGAAGAGAATACATTCTTTCTGAGAAAAAGGTATGCCTGCTCTTTGGGTCTAGAAGGAGCAGAAAGGCTGAGAGCACAAATCGATATATTTGCAGAAAGATAGCGTCGATTGTTTAGAGTCTTTGTTCATGAAATAGAAGACAAAGACACTTGCTAAGATGGAAAAGAGCCCCAACAAGTAGATTGTAGAAAGAGAGGAGGTTTGAGTGAATCTGTGTGCCATGGAAGAATCCACCAAAAGCATGCAAAAAAATAGTGTTAGGGTAATGCTGCCTTCCTGTATAGTACTGGGTATGAAACACCATACACTGGTTAATGACACCATTTTTCTCAACCATGTTCGATAATCTGAGAAATAGAGAAAAAAAGGATGAGTTAATGGATGGCTGTATTTTCAGGAAAACAACAAGATTAAAGTCTCCAGGATGCTGCAAAGAGTATGGACTGTACAGTCTAGGATATTTATGAAAATGAAGAAAGCTGTGGATGGACTGAGAAAACAAAATGTTCAGAATTTTGAAGAGTAAGAGTCTAAGATTTTAAGAGATAAGGATAATGTTCAGTAGCTGATATATTATTTTACACTTATATAATATTATGATCTAAGTGTTGTTTAATATTGATTTATTAAATCTATATCATGATCGCATTGACTATTATTATTATATTATTATTATTATTATTATTGTTACAGCCAAATTGGTAGTTTCCCCAAATTGCAGGTAAACCAGAGTTACAGCAACAATTTAAATCTGACGCACAGAGAAATGCAACTATTAAGTGAAAAAACTGGGAAATAAACTCAGGCTATTTGGCTACAGAGTTGCAATCAATACTGTATCCTGCTTCCTCTTGATGTTTTCAATTTCAGAGCTGCTCTAGGCTGATAGCCTTCAAACTTTGCTACAGTTTAGATTTAGCCAGCCAGCCCAGAAAAAAAAATCCCTGGAAGGGAGATACAGAGGTCAGTGTTTTTTGAAGCTCTCATGATGATTGCAATGTGCAGGCAAGTTTGATAACTACTGATCTAAGCTAACTGAAGAAGGAGCACAGGTCATTTTGATCACGTCGATGGGTAAATCAAAGTAGACAACATGAGTCAAAATAGTACAAGAAAATGCTGTTGCTGTGGTGGGAGATCTGAATTCAAAACATCTAAAGACAATTAATTGGTGTAGACTCAAGAATGGGAAGTGTGTTTACTGTTCTTGTTGATGTGACAAAATATCGGAGGGAAGGGAGGGAGGAAGGGAGGGAGGGAGGAAGGGAGGGAGGGAGGATGGAGGGGAGAAGGGAGGGAGGGAAGGAAGGAAGGAAGGAAGGAAGGAAGGAAGGAAGGAAGGAAGGAAGGAAGGAAGGAAGGAAGGAAGGAAGGAAGGAATTTCGCTCCTGGTGGGGAAGACAGTAGCTCTACTCATGGCAGCAGTGTGAAGCAGCAGGTCACATTGCATACACAGTCAGGAAGGAGGGAGAGATGAATTCTGGGGCTATGCTTTTCCTTTTTATCAGTCAGGGACCCAGGCCCACCGAATGGTGCTACTCACATTCAAGTTGGTTTTCCTACTCCTTGCTTAAACCTCTCTGGAAACACCCTTACAAGTGCTCATATGAAACATTCCTAAGTGGTTCTAAATCCTGTCTAGTTGACAAGATGAATCATCACAGAGAGTAAGGCAAAAGTCCAGATGGCAAGCATCCTAGAGAATAATAATAATAATAATAATAATAATAATAATAATAAATGTCTGATTTCTAACCCCTGCCCCAGCGTATAGGAAAAATCACTTATTGTCAGACTAAAAAGCTGCATTTAAAAATGAATGGCCAGGCTCTTTTTGTCTCACATTCTAGAGTAAAAGTTTCTTCATCTACCCTTATTCTTTCTCTACTTATACAACCCAAACTGAAGCTTGTCAATCAAAACCCACTATCAACAGCTCAAATCCCCAGGGGAGGGACCCTAAATATCTGTATAAAAACCAAGAGTAGGTAACAAAACATGCATGAATATAATATCCAACTATAGATTGCCAACTATATAATTGCCAATTAATTTGTCTGATTATAACAAAAGTGATATCAATTTAGAACATATTATTTTATATGCCATTTGAGAAGAATGCATTTCAATTATGGTATGAAATATTATTAATTCAAAGGCACACCTTGATTCTAAAAGTATTAAAAATCTTACTGTCCAGAAGAATGGATATATTAGAGTTGATGAGATTTAGAATTTGAGAACAACAACAACAAAAAAAAAAAACAGCTATACCAAACTACCAAAATAGAAGGAGCAGAAGAATGATTCAAAATTTGAAAATATTTTTTAATGTGTTCAGAGAGATCCATAAAGTTACTAATGGTAAAAGATAAAAATATTGCTATTTCAATCAGACTACAAGAAAGAGTTTTGGGAAGTTTAAAGTATAATTGTCTTTTTAAAAAATTTAAGCAAAGGTCTTAGGCATGGTATGTCCAGCAAAGGATGACATGCTGGATGCTTGGTCTCCAGTGTGATGGAATTTTTAGGAGCTGGAGCTTATTGAAGCTGCTTCAGAGATGTGCCATTATTCTGAGTGGCATCTTAGTCAGTGTTCTATTGTTGTGAAGAGACACCATGACCACAGCAACTCTTACAGAGGAAAAACCTTTAATTGAGGGTGGCTTACATTTTCAGAGGTTTAGTCCATTTTCATCATGGTGGGACATGGTGGTGTGCAGACAGACATGGTGTTGGAGCTGAGAATTCTACATTTTTGATCCGCAGGCAACAAGAAATGAACAGACTCACTGGAAGTACCTTGAGCACATATGAGACTTCAAAGCCTGCCTCTACAGTGACATGCCTCCTCCAACAAGACCACACCTACTCCAACAAGAGCACACCTCCTAATAATGTCATTCCCTTTGGGGGCCATTTTCTTCCAAACCACAGCAGATGGATTCATGTGTTTCTCAAGAGACTGTTAGATCTTACAAGTTAGACCTCTCAGGACTGAAGTAGTTACAAAAGAGTAAGCTGTTATAAACTCTCCCCTCCATTTCTCACAAACATGTTTACATGCGCTCTCATCATGTGATATATGTGCCACAAGGTCCTCACAGAAGCCAAGCAGGTGACAATACATGGTCTTAGACATAAAGACCTGTAAGCAAATAAACCTTGTTTGTGTATAAATTACCTAGCTTTGGGCATTTTCTCATTGCAAAAGATAATAGACTAAGAAGTGGGCTACAGTAGAATTGAAACCTTTTTCTTAAGATTTTATAAGAATATATAAAGTGGCATAAAATATCACAGGAAAGTTCAAAGTTAAGAGGTCTCTGGATATTATGCAAAATAGTAAGTGCATATTTTGCAAAAAAGAAGTGTGAAAAAGAAAAAAATTTAAATCAATGTAACACATCATCATTTAGAACTAAAATGGATCTAAGTCTTCATATTCAGTGCTGGGGCAATGTGGAGTAAAGTGAATAAAAAAATTCAAATTTCAAAGGTGGAGGAAAAATATTTTTCAAACTTTTGAGAACAAAAGAGAAGAGGGAACTATTAACAAAAGCCATGAAGATACTGTCATCAACTTCTAATGCATCACCTAAGACATCAAAAGACAATACAGAAAATGCTCTAAAGCCTGTACATACCGGTATCTAGGTATGCACCCCTACATACACTCCATATAAACACATGATACTATACCTAGCCCAAATGTCAGCGTAATACGGGAATGGGGTGTTGGGGGAAGGGAGGCACTATGTTTTTAGACATGCAAATGCTCCTACTCTTTGACCCACTAGTTCTGGAAAAATATAGTATTTCTGGGGAAAACAGTAAAAGCTGAAAGAAAATCCAAGAAAGATCAGTGTAGGGGTTTCTAGAACTGTGGAATTAAACTACTTAAGTGAGAAAGAGAAAATTGCAACAAAGCTACAAAGAAATAAATCCATAAAGTGGGTTAAACAACATCAAAGTAGGTAGTTAGAGGCCACTGAGAAACAATGTTTTCAAGAAGAAAATGGGCTCCCTGTTACAGGCTATAAATAATTTGGGGATTAAGTGAAACTGTATTATTCTTTCAACAATATAAAAATCCACAAAATGCCAAAACTTTAATATATACTATATATGAAGGTACTAAAGAGTATTTATACATATTTACAAAGCAAATAAAAATAGAGCATGATTTTGAACATTTCACTAGGAATGTTCATCAGAAGGTTTTGTTTATGATACAAGGAGAACATTAGCTTCTACATAGGTCTATTCACCATGAATTACATTAAATATCTATAAAATTTGTTTAACTTTGATTTTTTAAAGGTAAACTCCATAAATGAAGTATAGATAGATAATAAAATGGTACAGAGTAAAAAATAACCTACAGTAGATATAGGCAGAGAGTTTATTGGTGGTTATTATATATATATATGAATATATATCAAACATATATTCAAAAGCATTTAAAGTATCTGTTTAAAATATACTATTTAAAATCGTAAAAGTAGAATGAAAGAGCTAAAATATTAAAATTAATATAAAACATTAAAAGGAGGAACAGGGTAGCATTCGTGGGCTGAATTCTTTGATCACTGATAGAGATATAAGAATATAATTGCTATCAATAGAGATCATTAACTAGAAATTTAGAAATAGAAATATCCCAAACCAGGTTGCTCCTTGGGAGTGAAATAGTAGGAAAGGGAAAGTTTTGTTCTTGTTTCATACCTACATATCACGCTTGGGCTTTTATTACCACTGTTTTTATGATTAAAGAAAAATGACCAGTCAAGGTGATAGCAAAACAAATTTATAAAGCCGGATTTTTTCCCCTCATAGACATCTCAGCAGCTCCCCACAGCTGAAAGGTGAGTCTTGCTCACCGAGGCACAGATAATCCATAAACCTCATTACAGCCGGGAACTTCCATGTCCCTCCATCATCACAATAGCTTATTTTATTACCCACAACCACCAAAATAGAATTGATTTTTACTCATTTTGCCGTGGCCACATGCTGGGCTCTAGTGAGAAGCAAAATGACCAAAGGACACACTGCCACGGGAAGAAAAGAACAATCTCAAGACACCACTGGTTTCTGACTGGAAAATAGTCCCCGAATAATGGGAGCGGCTCCAGGGAGCACGTCCGCCACAATTCAGGACTCCGCGCAAATGGAAGCACAGATTTCTTTATAAACCCAGTAGGAATTTACCACAGTCTACAGCATAATGAAGCCAATTTTCATATCAGTGTTAGGAAAGACCTATTGTAAAGTTTCACATTGTCTAGTGAGGGTCCAATAAGGTCTGGGAACAAAACCCAGATGAGCTGCGGAGGCAGTCTATTGCATGTGGGGCTCGGAAGTATTTTTGTGTTTGAGGTTTAAGTGAGATTAGTAAACAAACTCACAAATGATGTTTTCAGCTGAGTCCTGGGTATTCTCGGATGCAGATCTTTGTATTGAACAAATACCAAATGCCTCTCACACTGTATCTAATTGTTTAGTGATCAGTTGAATGGAGTATTATGGGAAATAACAAGAAATCCTACTGGCTAATAGAAGAGTCAGACAGGGGAAACTTACCTACCCATCTGCTGTCTCGGGCACTCATTAATCACACTGGCATTTAGGAAATGGCAGCCAGGTGCCCAGGATGGTAGAAAATGGAAGCGGTAAGAAAGAAAAGGAAAGAAAGGTTTGAGGAGTTGTTTTTTTTTTTTTTTAAACCCCCCCCCCCCCCCCCCACGATATGTGTTATGGAAAGGGGATGAGGGAAAATGCCCCAAGCTCAGTCATTACTCCCCCTCAGCAGTATATATTTTCATGTACCCAGTTCCTCTCTTTATTCCCAGACTGGAGGAAACAAGCACATGGAAATGTTAGAAAAACATTTTTAACCCTATTCTTAGTGATTAACGATTCATAAATTTGGGAATCTACTCACAAAGCAACCCACTGTGACAATGAGCAAACCTGTTTCTTAACAATTAAACAATGGCTATTCACAGCTGGTCTTCAGCTGCTTTTCCTTGATAAAAATCCCAAATATCAGACTGTCTGACTTGATACCACATGCCTGAAAATCTTGTTCCAGTACAGTGTGGGTGAACTCTTCCATAGTCATTACTGAGATGTGTTCAGGTTAACACTATGTGACAAGTCTATCAGTGACAAGAGAACAATATGGGTTGACACTGGGATCATCCCTTTAGTGTCAGAGATTCCTTATCTCATTTGATATTTACAGAGATGAGCTAGATAACATGTTATTTTTACATTTATAATACTACATGGCAGTTATGTATATTTTGAAAGGTCATTTTTCCTTTTCACCTTGCATGCGTGTTCATGTGGCAAATATACACATGCGATGTGTATAATTGTTTTCACATGTGTGCACTTATCTGAGTGGAGGCCAGTGGTTTTTGTCAGATCTTCATCCATCACTGTCTACTTTATTTACTGGGGGCAAGGTCTCTTCCTGGACCCAGAGCTCACTGGGCTAACCTAATCTATCTGGAGAGTTTGCCTCGGAAACTTCCTTTCTCTACTTCCTGAGAGCTGAGAGTGTAAGTAGGCAGTCATACCTGTCCAGATTGTGTGTGGGTGCTGGGGATTCGAACTCAGGTCCTCATGCTTGCACAGAAAGTATTTTACTCATTGCACCATCTCCCTTGCTTGAAGTACAATTTCTTAAATCTTTTAAGTACAGAAATGTTGGAAATACTGTTTTGTAAGATTTGTTTATTTATATGCATGTTTTGTCTGAATGTACATTTATTTGCACATTGAAAGGGTTTGTCTGATCCCATGAGACTACAGTTACAGATGGCTGTGAAACATCATGTAGGTGCTGGGAATTGAACTCAGGACCTCTGAAAGAGAAGCCAGTGTTCTTAACTGCTGAGCCGTTTCTCTACCCGCCCTTCCAAATCTGTTTTGTTTTGTTTTGTTTTGTTTTGTTTTGTTTTTTGAGACAGGGTTTCTCTGTGTAGTAGACCAGGCTGGCCTTGAACCCACAGAGATTTACCTAGCTCTGTCTCTCAAGTGCTGGCATTAAAGGTGTGCATCACCACCACCACCACTCAGAAATTCTGTTTAAATTGGGTTATAAAATGGTCTCTTAATGAGGGAATACAGAAGGGGATAGGGCTGTGACTGGAGCTTAGGCTTGCAAAGTTCAGAGGAGATACTTGGTAGACTAATGTGTAACTGCAATTTATTTAATCCAATTATAGGTTGAACCTCCAGATTCTTTTGCACTAAAGTAAAATAGTCACTCCCTTTGCAATGGAATATATCATAAAGCAACATTATGCAATGTCATAATGCATAAATAATACTAGATAGAAATAATTTTTAAAAAAAAAAGATAACCAAGTACAAAGAGGGAGTAAAACTGAGTGCAAGACCTCAGCTCAATTGGTAGAGCATGTATCTAGCAGGCACAAATAAGTTCAATCCACAACATATCATAAACTGGTCTTGATAACGAGTGCCTGTAATCCCAGCACGTGGACAGTATAAGCAGAAGGATTAGAAGTCCAGTGCCATCAGAAGTCCAAGGTCACCAGAAGTCCAAGGCTATCAGAAGTCCAGTGCCATCCTCAGCTACATATGATAACTTTGGGTACAGGAGACCCTGTCTCTTGTCCCCTCTTGTGATGAATGATGAAAAAGTTGGAGACAGGAGAGAAAGTGCCGTTTGATCTGAATTCGTTAGCAGAATAACTTGAGCTAAAATCCTTGACTATAGGCAACAGTCTCATCCACTCTACCACAGTAACACCACCACCAATACACAGCCTTGTTACCCATCCCTTTTTAAAAAGTCTTCTAATTTTTGTTTTGTTTATTTTCTTAAGTATTTCTTTCGTTTTTGAGATTATAGTAGTATCACACTATTTTTCACTTCTCTTTCCTCCCTCTAAACCTTTCCAGACACCCTTCCTTGCTCTCTTTCAAATTCATGGCCTCTTTATTCATTAATTGCTACGGCATGTATAAAAGTATGTGGATCCACATACATATTCCTAAATATAACTTGGTCAGCCTGTATAACGTTACTTGTGTGTGTGTTTCCAGGGCTGTTTGATAAACAGTTGTTACACTCTTCCCTGGGTAAGACTATTTCTCCTATTCTCGGCACTCGTTAGTGACCCATAGTTCTATAGTTCTTTCTGTCCAGTTGAAGCCTCCTGGGCTCCCCCTGTCCACTTTGGCATGAAGGTTTTGTTATCCTCATTCAGGTCATATTTGGACAGCCTTGTCAGTGAGACTTTATGAGTGTAGCTTCTGTCATTACTAGGAGACACAGTCTCACAGTAAACTCCCTGATCCGTTGGCTCTTACAGTCTTTCCAACCCCATCTCTGCAATGTTCCCTGGGCCTTAGGTACAGGAGTTGTTTTTTTAGATGTATCCCTTGAAACTGGGCTTCACAACTCAGGATTTTTATTGGCTGTAGTTTTCTGTGATGTTCCTTGTCTGTTGCAAAGAGAAACTTTCATGATGAGGCATGAGGACTACACTTGCCTGTGGGTATAAGGATGGGTATTTAGAACATAGTTTGGGATTGTGCTTGTTCAGTAAATGTTGGTTGAATGTTCTTCTCCAATATCCATGACTTAACTAACCCTGGGCAGAAAGCTAAGTTTCTAGTACCAGGCATGGTCTTCCTCTTGTTGAGTGAATCGTAAGTCCAATTAGAGAGATGTTGACTACAACCAAGGTATTCATGCTAACATTATACCTTTAGGGTTATTGTACTATGCTGGTCATTGATGGGGTTCACGGGTATCATAGCTTGGTGGGACTATTAGTTGCCTCCCTCTTTTGAAAGCCTGTATGGCACTTTGGCTAGTCTTCAGGGAGGAGACATTGTCAATTTCAGCTAAGAGCCCTCTGTGTCTGAAACGCATGATGTCTTAGGCAATAGGTACTTACCTTCCATCTCTGGGGGTTCTTACCAGTTCTTTACAGTAGCATGCTTCAAAATCTTAGCTCTAACTTGTTAACCCGAAATCCACAAGATTAGAAAGCCTTATTTAGTTGGTCATCTTCAGCCCACCCTGCCAAATGATTTCTCCCCTTATATTAAGCACATTTTTCCGGATGCTTCTGTGCAATATCCAAAGGAAAAATGTCTTGTATTTCAGCATAGAATGTTCTCAATAACACATAAATTCGTAGTTAATGTATTCAAATGTGCATTTCATCACTTAGATTGCCCTATGCTGACATGCTGCCAAGATAGCTAAATTAAGAGAGCCAAGATTAATTATCAAAAAGTTGTGATGCAGGTTTGAAAGCACAGAGATGGAACTCACCTCGTCATCTATGGGGAATACTAAATAGTTTCCCCCTGCAAAGAATATTTAGATTGTTTGAATACTTTGGCAGTTTTCACTATACCTCTTGGACTAACATTTGTGGCTGTCTTTACGAATAGAGTTTGAATTTTCCGGGTAAGTCTCATATAGTTACACCTAGCTTCTCCCTCCTAACCTCACTGGATGCAATGCCCTCTTCTTGCACTGCGTGAGAATCCTGTATAAGAGCAGTGATCAGCGATCAGTCAACAGTTATGTGCTTGGTGATCCATAAATTTTCTAGCATTTCATCACTTGAGTGATTCTTTGAGCTATTTGTTCACTTATAATGATGTCTGAATATTGAATTTGCAGAACCCCTTAAATGAACATGAGACTCAATTCTGGTGATAGTTTCCCATTTGTATGTCTATGTGTCATCAGACAATGCACAGAGAATATATGACAATACTTTGTCTTCTCTGGCACTACCTAAATTATCAAATGTTTGGAAAACACTTTCACAGATGGTGATGAACTCTCAAGTCTATGTGTTTAACTTAATAATTTATAAATTATCAATTCTACAATGAACTATTCTTACTGGAATACATGTAACTCAGACCTAAACCCAAATAACAAATTAGAATTAGCAGTTTTGCTCAACTTAAATGTGCATTAATAATCCTCAAGTAGTGGGAGCTTTTCAAAATAATATGTATGAATGCATTGAAGTCAAATGAATGATACTATGTCATTGTATCAAATTCATAATGACACAGTACTATTTGGGTATAAAATATCCCATCAAAAGGCTGATGTACTGAATTCTGGGTTCCCAGCTGAGGGGACTATTAAGAGATGACTGGATCAATGGAATAATTTATAGCCAATGAGGAAGTGAGACTTCATTGATGGATGCAGATTATGAGGCTCATGACTTTAAAAGGCATGTCTTCTTCCAGGTCCCCTCCTCTCTTTCTCTACTTTCTGCTTACCCTGAGGGAAGCAGCTTTGCTTGACTATGTACTTCTGTCATGATGTTTCAACCTTAATAAAACAGACCCAGAGTAAGGGTTCCAACTACCTATGAACTGCAACAGCTGACACTATAGACCAAAACATGACTCTCCTGTTTGAAGTGGTTTTCTCAGGTATTTTGATACAATGACGACTAATAGAACTTGTAATTTTTAATTTAAGCTGTGTTTTAACGAAAAAACTTTTTATGAGCATAAGATATTTAAATTAGTAAATGTGCAATCATACTCTCATAGATGTATTCCATATTTTATTTTGGGTATATGGTAGTAGAAAAAAAATCTGAAGGACAAGGTTAAGAAGTGACAGACAATGATTGCTCTCCTGGCCCCAATCCATCCCCACACCAATTGCTTATTCTTTTTCTAGGGTACTTATTGGCCCCATC
>CABHPQ010175198.1:22899-41593 GCA_902168405.1 Peromyscus aztecus | reverse complement strand
TCTCTCTCTCTCTCTCTCTCTCTGTGGTTTTTCAACACAAGGTTTCTCTGTGTAGCTTTGCACCTTTCCTGCATCTCTCTCTGTAGACCAGGCTGACCTCGAACTCGCAGAGATCCGTCTGCCTCTGCCTCCCGAGTTCTGGGATTAAAGGCATGGGCCACCACCGCCCAGCTCTCTCTCTCTTTTTAAATGAAGTAGTGTTCTGTGATGATGGATTTTTTTTCTCTAGCTTTGCAAACTCTACATCCTTCCAAAGTTTCATCATCCTCTCGAGATCTGTTTCTGTTCTCTGATTTGTGATCTTTTTAAACAACCACTCTGTTGTCTCAGTCCTACACTTTCAAATATAAATGATGTCACACTTTGCAGCATTTTATTCAAAAGTTGGACAGGTTCAGTACTGTTCCAGGCCTCATCAAAAGTATAGGTACTTTGCTCCTTTTGGATTAGTCTGGCTATTGAAACTTGTTAAAGGGGGAGAAGTTCTCAAGTTATAGAAAACACCACACAAAAGTTTCATAGTGTCTTTATTCTATTTTAAAAACAGTGGCAAACAATATCCAGATATGACTTCTACAGTTCCTGCCCTCTGCTTGAAGGTGAGATTAATTTTTGAAGTGGTTTGAAGTTCTAGAGTTGGGGGGTTTGCTCTCCAGTGCCAGCAGGGCCTCCACAGTGGAGCTCTGTTAATATCAGGGAACTGAAATTGTTTCAGCCCCTTTGATTGCTTTCCTCTGAGAAGGAATTGTGGGCCCTCAGTGAGTCCCGCTCATAATCCTCTTACCCCATTTGAAGCACAGAGGTCAAGTTTCCCCTTATTCTCCCTAGAAATATAAAAACAACAACATCAGAAAGCCCAAAGGAGGCTGGTGTGTGGAATAACAAAGGCACTTTGAGCTGTGGATTTATCCACTGCAGGTGTGAACATGATGGTAACAGGTACTTCAAGTTCCCCAAATGGCATCTTTTTTCTGAAGGTCTTCCCTAAGGAAGTCACTTCTACACTGAAAAAAAAAAAATTACTCATAAAACAAGTAGAAAATATTTTCAGAATAAACCAAAAAGTTTTGCAGACAAACTAATGCATCCATGCATGACAAAATTTTTGGAACTTAAATTCCACCTCCACCGCGTGCTATGGAATGCCACAACTGACTGTTTGGGAAGTCAGTCTGGCTTAGGTGATGATGAGAACACCTTAGAATTATCCCAAAGCTTTACCTCTTTTGGATCATCCCTAAAAAGACTATATTTTGAAGTTACTTCCTAGGTTGTTCTACAGTAAAGTCAGTTGACTGCAAAAGTGGCTGGTTATATTCACCAGCACAGACGCAATCTTCAGAAAGCTTCAGTCCTGGTCACCAATGGACAACTCTCTTTCTAGAAATGGAAAGGTTACTCCATGGCTAGTCCATCAGGCTTGTTGTCATGGTGATCACTGGCTATGTCTGTTCACAGACTGGTCCCAGAGACCATTTCTACATTTCTGTATTATGTATTACTCTTTATGAAAACAATGGTTTTGGAAATAGGTTCTTAATATATGGACTAGACTGGCCTTGAAATCCTAATCCTCCTGCCTTAGCCACCCCAGTACCAGAATCACAGGCATGGGCCACTGTATCCAGTTTCTATCTAAAAATTGTCCTTCTTCATGTGTCCCTAGAATTCAGTGATTTGATATTAAAATATCTTCTGAGCATCAATGAAGGTATCTGAAATAAGTTTCTCTAGAAGCAACCCAGTTTCATCACTTTCCCCAAATACATGCAGTCTATATTAAATATAAGATGCATATGTTAAATAGTTAATACATCTGTGCACATCTATTTGTCCTTACCATTGCTCTCTGAAGACAGGCTTCATCTTTTGATGCACAGCCAGAAACCCCATGTTTCTAGAAACAGTCGCTCAAGTTTTACTTTTAAGTCTGAAATACCCTGACACATTATTTTCTTCCTTTGTAAAATAATACCAAATGATAACTTTGCTTTTTATTATTTTCTCAAGGGAGTCACACCATTGATAACAAAGGTATTTCTGCTCAGAGAACAAAGTGAGCCAGTAGACTAGGGAAGCACACCCATGACACCCACCAGGGCACACTACTGTTGTATTAACACTACCACTTTCCAACTGCTTTTCTTAGTAATTAAAAGTCAACAGGGACAGGGGACATCAAGAAAACAGTGCCTTCTAGACACAACAGGACTGAGGAACAGATGAACTCACAGAGGTGGTGGCAGCACACACAGGACCGTCATAGGTCCAAGCCAGATGGGGTTCCAGTACTGAGAGGGGGAGGTGGACATGATTTTCACCACATACCAAGAAGTTATCTCCAATTAACCACCACTGGCAAAGGAAAGATTGGTTTTCTCCAATGGAGTCTCAGTGTGTATATAAACCACATTTGCCGGGCGGTGGTGGCGCACACCTTTAATCCCAGCACTCGGGAGGCAAAGGCAGGTGGATCTCTGGAAGTTCAAGGCCAACCTGGTCTACAGAGTGAGATCCAGGACAGGCACCAAAGCTACACAGAGAAGCCCTGTTTTGAAAAAAAAAAAAAAAAAACACCACCACATTCAAGGGCAGCCCCATGCCCAGCAGTAGATGGCCAACTCAAAAGGAACTCAATGGTGTTTGGGGAGATTTTGTTTTGTTGTTGGTTTGTTTGTTTGTTTTTGGTATCATTATGCCTTGTCTGGGTATTTTTTTTTTAACATTACTGGTCTTTTGACTATATATATTGTGGTTTCCGATTTGGGTTTTGATGAACCATGTTTGTGTGTGTGTGTGTGTGTGTGTGTGTGTGTGTGTGTGTGTGTGTCTCTCTGTGTGTGTGTGTGTGTGTGTTTGTGTGTGCATGTACTTCTCATACTTTTTCTTTTGATTTTTGTTTTTGTTTTGTTTTGTTTTTCCTTTTCTATGTTTGTTTGGCTATATTCTGGTTGGTTTGTTTTCCTGCTTATTTTCTGAAGAGAGATGAAGAAGGAGTGGAGTTGGATAGACAAGGAGGTGGGAGGAATTGGAAGGAGATGAGGGAGGGAAACTGTGATCAGAATGTATTGCATGAAAAAAAATATACTTTCAAATTTAAAAAGAAATATTTTTAGAGTGTTATTATTACTAATGTTATTAACAGGGGCTTGCTATGTGGCCCAGGATAACTTTGAACTTGTGATCTTCCTGTCTCTGCCCCCCAAATCCTGAGATGATGGGTGTGGTGGTTTGAATGAGAATGGTTTCCATAAGCTTGTATTAAACTGTCTGGGAAGGATTGGGAGGTGTGGCCTTGTTGGATGGAGTATGTCCCTGGGTGTGGGCTTTGAGGTTTAAAAAGTTAGTTAGCTTTAACTCTGTCTCGTGTTTGTAAATGACATGTGGGCTCTCAGCTGCTGTTCCAGGACCATGCCTGCCTGCCATGATGGTCAGGGACTCGAACCCTCTGAAACCATAAGCTCTAAGATGTAACCTTTCTTCTATAAATTGCTTTGGTATGGTGTCTTATCACAGCAATAGAAAGGTAATGGAGACAATTGCTTCTATTTGATAAAGTAATGCAATGTTTGTTTAAAATTAATACAAATTAAACATAAACCTCAATTTAGGAACCAGGAAAATATAGGGAATGAGAGATTTAGGTTCAAGGACCACAGTGCCTGTCTTTGAAGCTAAATCCTTTGGCTACCAGCTGCTAACATATAACCCTGAGCAGTTTACCTACTAGTTCCTCTTCGGAAAAAGGGTGCAGAAAGTACTTCTACATCATAAAGTTTTGGTGGACTTATCAAAATAGTTAATGGAGCCAGATGCTTAGGAAAAGTCTTGGCAGAGAGTAAGTTCAATAGAGGTGAATTATACATTATGGAGTACCTGTCATACCACAATCTGTATGGATTTGTGTGGCAACACACCTTGGTTTTAAATCCTTAGCCTTTGGATACTTGTGATCAAACAGGAACTGCTTCCTAATAGTCTGGTGTACTATGTCATAAGGGCACTGTTGGAACAAGGCCCAAGCATGGGGTTCATGCAAGATTTCTGTGTGCTTGTGAGAAAACTCCAAGAAAACAAGACAAGAGTCTTGTGAGCTCAGTCTCTTCAAAAAACACGGAATTGTCCTTGGCACATGCTTCTATTCCTTTCAGGGGTAGCAGACAGGAGTGAATTTACTTCAGATTATTCATTACAACAACTGGCTACTGTTATTTGTTCATAGGCCTCTATGGAGAACCATGTTTTTCACTGTATGTAGTCTGTCCTTGTGATTGTACACTTTCCTCTTGTGTCTCTTCTTAACCCTCAGAGTATAACTTGTCCAAGGCTAAAGCTGGCTATTGCATGAGGCTTTTGTCCACCTCATTTATTGGCTCCATTCTGTCCGGTCCCACCACCTCTAGGGTGACAAAGAGGCATCATATTCTAAGTTTCTTTTACTACATAATCATTCACAGAAAATCTTGGAAGACTCTGAGGATGAGAGTTAATTTTCTCTGAAGTTGCAGAAAAATATTTGCCATCTGATGAAGTGATGAATTGCAATGTGCTTCCCAATTCACGTCAAGCTGGGCTTCCTGGCTCCTTTTGAAGTCAGCCTGAGTACAGTGTGAAATCAGAATACAAACCAAAAAACCCCCACCATATTTGTGACAATTTGAAAGTTATTTGATTAACAAGCACTTCTCACAGACACTAAGGAGGACTTTCAGTCCCAACGTAAGCGGTCTGTAAACCCCTCCCTCTCTAAATGCTGGCATCACACAGCAGAACAATTTATACACCCAAAGCTTATTTTACCATTGCTCTTCAGCTTCCTTAAAGCAGCACTGGACTCACCTTTAGCTTTCGGACTCTCCATTTTTCCGGCAACAATGTTCCTCTTCAGGAAGTGGCCTCATCATTTCTGATATAAGGCAATCTGGTTTATCTCTCCCTTAATTCTTCTCTCACTTGGTACCAGGAGCTGCACAGTAAAATCCACACCTTTGAGAGCAAAACCAGGACGACTTACTAAAAAAATGCCAGGAAAATTAGAGGGATGAAAACAGGTTGGCATTTTTCAGCAAGGGGAACTCTAAAACAGAAAAAAAATCAAAATACATGATAATACATAGAGACACATATGGAGATATTTAGCATTTACTTATTTTTCAATCCTAGCTATTCAACTACAAAAATAAGTACTTGGGAAAAAGCTGAAATGACAACTTACAGCTTCTCTTGATACAGGGAAATCTTAATTCACCTTGTTTCCAAAATTTACTAAAAATAATGTTAACCTTTGTATTTTTAGCATGCTTATCTAGCTTTCTTTTTGAATATTTGGATTTAAAAAAATCGACAGTCATTAATTATCTTGTTTATAAGTGGGAGGATGTATGGTTAGATGATTCAGAAAATTGAAGCAGGAGGGTTCCTGTGATGTGTAAGGTTCACTGGATCATGAAAGGGAAGTGGAGGTCAAAGTGTGGATGCTGCCGAGCACTGGGCTCTGGACATCTGCTTGCTTTTCTGTTTCTCCAGAGTCACAGCAAACACATTCTGTTAGAGATCATATGACTACCAAATGATACAGTGTTATCTTATTGCCTTGAGAACACCCCAAAATGTGTTTTCAGGATAGGAATAATTGTTGACATACATCATAGTGGACATAGTTATTTGAAAAACTGTTTGGGGTTTACATGAAAATAAATCAATATTGAAAGTTTATATTCCTGGTATTAAAAATTAAAGATATCCTAAGAATGAAAGTAATATTTGGGGGTTTATGTTTACAAAGAGATTATGGAACAGTCAAGTTAAATTTTCTCTAGGCATTCATTTACCTATTTCAAAGGAGGTTATGACTTATGATGTTATTCTTAACCACAAGAGATATTTTGTTTCTGAAATTCCCCAATCTTCTCAAACAAAAATGTACATAATGAATAGTAAATATTTAAGCTTAGCCTTTTAGCCATTAGCTGAAAATTATTACATTTTTCTCCTATTCAAAGCCTAACAACTAGGTTAATTTTTGGATTTTTTTTTTCCTTGAAAATTAGTTTCGAGTAAATATAAGGATTAAATCTTTGGTTTAAAAAGGCAACCAGTTCTGAGTTGTGAACATTTCTGTTTCAATTACAACTGTCTGATAACAGCATCTGATAGGTATACATAGTAATTGTGTTTAATTGTAAGAAGTTTGCCTAGAAAAACATCAATGCTGTCCTAGAAGGTCATTTAGAAGGCTAAGTTCTCTGGTGACCATCACTAGAAATTAACAGTGATTTTAGAAATGTCTGTTAGTCTTCAGAGTGGTTGTCAGGTAATGTTAAGACCTGCAGACTCATTTTTAGTCCCCATCACTGTGGTTTCCTAACCTCTGAAGACTCATGCAGAGTATACAGTCCTACCATAAATCATGACTGCTACTGCAGGAATGACTATACACAGGACACAGGTTCATAGAATCTTATATGGTTCTGTTCTATTGATTGTTTTTTAAAGGCATATAAAATTACTCATTTGCATTATTCAAAGAAAAGAGCTCAACATAAAGTAAAGAGAGGTAATTGTAAGCTCTCAACTACCAAGATTAATTATATGCTTTGGTGCTGCAGGAAACCAAACAGCAAGATATCGAATCAAGTAGGGCAAAATCCTAGTTGTCATTTACTTTTTAATCACAAGCCCTTGTGATTGTCTGCTCTCTTTTGAAATGTGTAACAAAGTAATTGACAGCAAAGTATTTTCTTGATGAGAATTCTATTACATTTTCTTCACTATTTAATTTTTTTTTTTGAGACAGGATATCACGTAGCTCAGGCTGGTCTCAAATTCACATGTTACCAAAGATTACCTTAAACTTCAGATCCTCCTGCCTCAGTATCCCAAATGCTGGTATTGTATACATGAGCCATTGTGTCTAGTTGTTTGTTTGTTTGGTTGGTTGGTTGGTTTTTTTTTAGAGACATGGTTTCTCTGGAACTCGCTCTGTAGCTCGGGCTGGACTCAAACTCACAGAGATTCGCCTGGCTCTGCCCCCTGAGTGCTGGGATTAAAGGCGTGCGCCACCACTGCCCGGAAATGTCTAGTTTTATGTAACGCCAGAGATCAAACTCAGGGCTTCATGCATGCTAAGCAGGCACTCTACCAACTGACCTACATCCTCAGCTTTCTATTCCATTCTTCAGATCTGTTTAATAGATGCAGGCTAACTTGTAGGAGAAGCATACATAAAAACATTCTTGAAGATCTATCAGTCATCTATCTATCATCTATCTGTCTGTCTGTCTATCTATCTATCTATCCATCCATCTATTTGCATGCATATATCTATGTGAGTATGTGCACACATCTGTGTATAGAGGCCAGAAGATGTCATTGGGTATTCTACCACTGTTGGGCCACTTCTTTTGAGGTAGGGTCTCCTCCTGAACCTAGAATTTGCACATTCTCAGCTAGACTGAAAGCCAGCACACCCAGGTGATGCTCCTCTAACTGTCCCTTTGGATGCTTGTGCTGGGATTCATACTCTGCAGAACAAGCACTCCAATTACTGAACAGTCTCTCCAGCTTCAAATAAAATATTCTTATTTTATTTGATTACTAATTTGGAAAATAACATACTTCCCGATCACTGATTATTAGAAAAAAGTACCGAGGCTTAATGACATTATCAAATATATTATGAATTACAAACATCGTTTTCAACTTATTAAGCTAAGAAAAAATAATGAAGTATTGACAGAATAAATTATTTGGCATTACGTAAAACATCTTATGTTTGCATTTGTTGTAATTAAATTTGAGGAAACATATCTTTGTGTGCCTATGTTATTTTTTTCTAAATATTTGAACTCAGTGAACTCAAATACCTCCTTATTTAATTTAAAAATATTTTATTGTTAAGTTAGAATTGTATACATTCAGAGTATATAACATGATTATTCGATGTGTATGTATATCATAGTGGTCGCTATTGTTATTTTATTAAATGCCTTCTAAAATAGATCTTCTAGGGGCTGGAGAGGTGGCTCAGAGGTTAAGAGCACCAGCTGCTCTTCCAGAGGTCCTGAGTTCAATTCCCAGCACATGGTGGCTCACAGCCATCTGTAATGAGATCTGGTGCTCTCTTCTGGCCTGTAGACATATATGCAGGCAGAACACTGTATACATAATAAATAAATAAATTAAAATAAATAAATTAATTAATTAATTAAATAAAATAGATCTTCTAGACATTATAATTCCTAAATTAGTAAGCAAGTAATAACATACTTTTGTGTCTTAAATACCTTTTCCCTATTTACCTGCGGTGCTCCTATTTCTTTTTCTTTTTTTTTTTTTTGCGTGCGTACCTCCTTTAATGAAACATTTACAATATACCATTTCCCTTGTTTCTATTGTAATCAGAGTTGTAGTAAGTAATCAATGAACATTGCTGTAGCATATTACTTGAAATCAGAACTCCACAAGAAGCCAGTAAGGCACCTATCACATATTAAATAGATGGACACCGATCACATATTAAATACATGATAAGTTACCACTAACTATGCAAAATGTAAAGGTGCTAGTTTTTGTTTTTGCTGCTTTGCTTTGTTTTTTGAAACATGCTCTCACTATGCAATCTTGGTTGACCCGGAACTTGCTATGTAGACCAACTAGGTATTGAACTCACAGAGTTCCACCTGCCTCCCAAGTGCTGGGATTAAAGGTATGTGTGCCACTAAGCCCAGCAAAGTGCTAGCTTTTATTGGATTGATTGATTGAGTGTGTGTGTGTGTGTGTGTGTGTGTGTGTGTGTGTGTGTGTAAACCTTGACATGTGGAGATCAGAGGATAACTTTAAGGACCCAGTTCTCTCCTGCCATGT
Organism: Peromyscus aztecus; assembly: GCA_902168405.1. Taxonomy (NCBI): domain Eukaryota; kingdom Metazoa; phylum Chordata; class Mammalia; order Rodentia; family Cricetidae; genus Peromyscus; species Peromyscus aztecus. The sequence continues at coordinate 32,728 of CABHPQ010175198.1, read as the reverse complement.
AGTTCAAACTCAGATTGTCAGCCTTTGCAGCAAGCACTTTTTTTTTTTTTTTTTTTCGAGACAGGGTTTCTCTGTGTAACCCCTGGCTGTCCTGGAACTCACTCTGTAGACCAGGCTTGTCCTCAAACTCACAGAGATCCACCTGCCTCTGCCTCCCAAGTGCTGGGATTAAAGGTGTGCACCACCACTGCCCGGCTGCAGCAAGTACCCTGACCCACTGAGCCATCTTGCAAGCCCTAATGGGTACAAGGTTTAACATATTTTTTTCATCCTCCTCCCATGCCTTTTCCTTTTGGACTTCTAAGACTTTGTTACTCATGTCGCCATTAGAATTATTACATGAAATTCAATTGGCAAAGTGAAAGTCAGTGTGATCTCATAGTTACTCTTAACAAGCTTCAGGCTTTGTATAGTTTTCTTCGTATAGGTAGAAATGAGCCATGCCTGTTGCCACAGGTCTATAATTCAGTGACTCAGGAAGTCAAGGAAGAACTTGCGAGTTCAAGGCTAGCCTGCACCATTTAGCAAGAAAAGGTTAAAAAAAAAAGGCTTGGGATGTAGGTCAGTGAGAGTACTTGTCTAGCATGGTGTGAGACTCTAGGTTGAGTTCTAGGTACTGAAAGAAATAAAAGGTACTGTATATAGGCTTTTACAAGAGAGGTTTTACTTGAATACGCAAAGCCATGTACATTCAGTTAAGGAAAGTTAGCTAAAATTGTCTGACTGCTAACAAACTCCTGAAACAAGCACTATGTTGGGGGAATCTACCACAGTCTACCACTATAAGATCTGGTAGGTTTCAGGCTTTTAAAATTCTTTTCAATTCTTTTGTCAAAAGTACCATAGTTGAAAAACTAGCATTTCACTCAAAATAGATCAAAGAAAACTATTATATAGCTTCAGGCTACAGGGGAATTTCACAGAAAGCCATTCAAGGTACAAAGCCAAGTCTCAAAAATGGAAAAGACATTTTTCTAGTTCCTGTCTGTGTGCATACTTCCCCACAAGTATTTGTTTTTTTTTTTTTTCTCTTTGTAGACTGACTTTCTCTATGTTCTGTTTTTCATTTACATTGTTGATGTCACTTAATTAGTCAATACAGAGAAATACAACTTCCAGAGGCCGGTGGCTTCTTCAGTAGGCAGGCATCAAAGTAAGCTGATGATCATTTGGTGTGATAGTATCGTGGGTACAATTCCCATGATAAGATTTGGTCCCATGACACTATGTGTACCCAAACTCACCAAGATGGAGCCTTTAAATGTGTGAAGATTTTATGCCTATCAAATCCCAACAAAACTTTAAAAAGAAATAATTTGGTAAGTGTAGGGAAAGGTTTGTCTGGTACAGTGGTTCTCAACCAGTGAGTCTCGACCCCCACAGGGATTGTATATTATATATCCTGCATATCAGATATTTACACTATAATTCATAACAGTAGCAAATTTCAGTTATAAAGTAGCAATGAAATAATTTTATGGTTGGGGATCTCCACCACATGGAGAACTGTATTAAAGGGTCTCAGCACCAGGAAGATTGAGAACCACTGGTTTGGTAGAATAAGGCAACAGTTTTGTCTAAAAGACTTCCAACAGAAGCCACAACTTGCAAGTGACCTCTGATGATGGGATGAAGCTGAAAAATCATTCTGTATCATGTGACATGTCTCCATGAGTAGAGAATCTATGTATGAGATTCACGATTCATAGTCTCAGTGTTTGGAATAGGATCCAAGGGGCACACATGCAGAAAGCCAGTTTGAAAAGTGCACATACTGGATTTTAATTGGGAAGTTTTGGCTGTAACAAGTACAGATTCATCTGTAGAGGGAAAATGTGACATCTAAGAACACAGTTCCTCCTTTGGGGCAGGGTGTCTTACAACCCAGGATGGCCTTGAGCTTGATGTATAGCTGAGGCTAGCCTTGAACCCTTGATCCTCCTGCCTCTATTTCCTACATTCTGGGATTACAGTTATATACCACTTTGCCTGGTGTCGCGTCCCCCTCATCCAGCAAGGAAGACACAACACCTGAGCTCTTCTTCTTGCAATTTAATCAGGCCTTTGAGTAATATTCTGACTTCTGAGGGATCCCCCGGGCAAAGCCTCTCCCGGCCTTATATAGGCTCTGGGCAGCCAACCCCAGGTCGCCACGTGGGCATTGCCCAATAGGCTCAAGCATGCGCATAAGCAAGCCACGCATTCCATTCCACTACAGCCTCACCTGGAGCTGTTTAACACGAGGAGCACTCGCCGTCGGGATGGCGGAAGGCGGTAACCAGTGCCACCTGTAAGGTGTGGCTACACACAGCTCCCTACAGCCTGGCAACAATTCTTTAACGTTATTAGAAAAAAGTATCACTAGAAAATCAATAGTCTAAATAATGAAGCTTGGAGTGTCATTGAAGTTGTGTTGACACCAAAATAGAATAGTATGAAATTTTCATAGGTCTAGATCAAAAAAAGAAAAGAAAACCATGAGGTGATGGATGTTAATTGGCTTAATGTGAATTTTTCTGCAATGTATGTATAATATACCCCATTGTACCCTATAACCCTATAAACAAATAAAATATTTATGTGCATATATTTTTCTATTTTATTTTTTTTGCCATACACACACACACACACACACACACACACACACACACACCCCTTTACCTCTTTGTTGTGTTTTCAGGATTTCAATTTTCTTTTTACCTTCTGATTTTACCTCAATTTGCAAAGCATATCTTCCACTGCTTTCTAAAAAGTAAACATTTTGAGCACGTAATTATATGAAAATGTCTTTTTTCTTCTCTTACAGTTAATTGATAGTTTGTGCTTATATTTCAGTCTTGAAAATTACTTTCTCTTCAGAGTTTTTCACCTTGGGAAACCCCATCATACTTGGTAGGAATATTTTGTTTTCATTCATCATTTTGGGCATTTTGTAGATGGATATTTACATTTTTTCATTTTTGGTGTATTTTTCTTTAACCTATGTCTTGGATTATTTTTTATTGTATTTTTTTTTCTACTTCTGAAAATTCTGTTGTATATATATATATATATATATATATATATATATATATATATATATATCTTAGATTTGGTCATTCATTTAACTTCAATTTTTTATCTGTTGTGAAATTCCTTGTAATTTTGTTGAAAACCACAGGAAATATTCTCAACATTAACGTTTACAAGTTCTGTTTCAAACTTTGAAAGAAAACTTCAATTAGCTTTCTAATTTTTAGCAGTACTCTTCTGTTCAGAATGTTCTCTTACTTTTTACCCTGCTCAGTGCATTCTTGTGGCTTTGTGACTGCGGTAAGTAACAAAAACAGCTATTTTTGTATTCCTTTTTAAAATCTTTCAAAGAAGATGATTATGGGTAATAAAATCATACTGTATGTGGGATCCATGATAGGTTACTAAACTTCAGCTTCTCTTGCCAGAAAATAAAGCAAAAAAAAATAGGTAACCACATAATGATGGATATGCTACCTGCAGTTCCCTCTTTGGTACCAACTTATTGTGCACCTTGATTATACACAGCATAATTTGTCATTAGAAAGAGCAAAGAGAGTATATCTATTAGTGCTCTGTGCATGTTGGTGAATTTTCCTAGGGAGTCATGCATCAAGGTGCACAATAAGAATGCACTGAGCAGGGTAAAAAGTAAGAGAACATTCTGAACAGAAGAGTACTGCTAAAAATTAGAAATCTAATTGAAGTATACAGAAAAGTGAGCGATGTACTCTATTATTTTGTTACAAAGCTCACTTGATTGTTTTACTAAGAGCCTAGATAGAAGCTATGATGAAAGAAAGTGAGGATTCTAACTAAAGACATTCAATAGAATTTTCTGAAGTACATCAATAAATTGACAATAAAATAATAAAACCTCAGGCCACTTATCTGAGCAAAGTAAGCAAACTAGAAAGGCACGTTGAGAGACAGAAATGGCTCCCTTTCCAAATACATTTCTTTAGGGCCTCAACAGGTATCAGAACAAGAATGGATGCCTCAGACATATCTGCAATGAGGAGTCTTGCAGGGTAGTGCCCCTCCCCCAATGGAATTAAGGTATCAAATCTGGTAAGGGGTAGATAATACAACAAGTTTTTAAATAAAAAAAGAATCAGAGTAGAATGAGTTTACTAACACACAGGAATAGAAAAATAGAATAAAGAGTCCGTCTCTGCTCTAGAACATAGGAGCTAAAACCAACTGCTTCTGCACAACTGCTTACCAGCCCTCTTCTCCAAAATGGGCCACATCTGCTCTGCTCCCCAGAGAAGCAACCACCACCAGTATCCACTTAGACAGCAAGTTTTGCTTGCTAATGATAAAGCTGTCTTAACTAGAAACCTGCAAATTTCAACTTCTGTAAGACATGCTTAGCTCTGGGAAAAATGATTATGATGATGCCTAACCTTACATAAACCATGAACTATTTCTGATCATGGCTGATTGTTTTAGTTACGGTTTCTATTGTGAAGAGACATAATGACCACAGCAACTCTTATAAAGGAAAGCATTTAACTGGGGTGGCTTACAGTTTCAGAGGTTAAGTCTATTATCATCATGGTGGAACATGATGGCATGCAGGCAGGCATGGTGCTGGAGAAGGAGTTGAGAGTGGAGAAGGAGTTACATCTTGATTAGCAGGCAACAGGAAGTGAATTGAGTGTCACAATGAGCGAAGCTTGAGCAAAGGAGACCTCAGAGCCCACCCCCATGGTGACATACTTCCTTCAACAAGGCCACACCTACTCCAACAAAACTACACTTCCTAATATTGCCACTCTTTTGGGGGCCATCTTCTTTCAAACCACCACATTGGGCTTCTCTAAGCAATACCTAAAAGCTACAGCTATGTGCTGATTAGACAATTTTTTTCCTTTATCTCTGAGAGCTGAGAATTTCTTGTTGGGGAAGGGTGAGCTCCCAACAATTCTTTCTCTGAGGCTCAATTCAATAGCACAAGAAAAGAAAATAACTGAGACATATCTGGACTGAAGAAAAAGGGGAAAGTCATTATTTGCAGATGATTTGAATGGAATAACAGTAAAATATTATGAACTACTTACATTGTTGGATATACAAAAAGCAATTTCAGATTTTGTATAATTTTAGTAGTTTTGACTATAATGGCAAAATAGAAACAAACCTTTAAGCCAGTCAAGAATGGATTTTTGAAAAATATTGGCAATAACTTTTGTTAGAAAATCAAATAATGGTAACTATGCATTCTCTTAGTCAAATTCTACAAGTATGTGCGAAAATGGAGCAGGTCATAGAATATTATAGACAGAGGGGTTCACTACCTAGGGCCCCAAACAGGGAGCATTATACAATGTGCTGGTTAGAAGATAACCATTTTCAGTACAAAAGTTTAAAAGGAGAACAAACATCATAAAAGTCTGGATACTAAATATGGTTTGGTAGAAGTGTTGAAATTCATTTTTTTTGTATTCTTTTTTTCTTTTTTTTATTATTAAGACATTTTCTATTCATTTTAAATACCAACCATAGATACCCCTTCCTCCCTCTTCCTTCCCCCCCCCCCAATCTTCTCCCCCAACCCTCCCCACATTCCCACCTCCTCCAAGTCAAGGTCTCCCATGGGGAGTCAGCAGAGCCTGGTACATTCAGTTGAGGCAGGTCCAAGCCCCTACCCCCTGCACCAAGGCTGTGCAAGGTGTCACACCTGAGGCACTAGACTCCAAAAAGCCTGCTCATGCACCAGGGACAGATCCTAATCCCCTTGCCTGGGGACCCCCAAACAATTCAAGCTAAACATCTGTCTGGTTTATCCAGAGGGCTAGTCCAGTCCCATGGGGGCTCCACAGCTATTGGTCCACAGTTCATGGGTTTCCACTAGTTTGGCTTGCCATCTCTGTACATTTTCCCATCATGATCTCGATGTCCCTTGCTCATAGAATCCCTCCTCTCTCTCATCGATTGGACTCCTAGAGCTTGGCCTGGCATCTGGCTATGGATCTCTGCATCTGCTTCCATCAGTCACTAGATGAAGGCTCTATGATGATAGATAGGGTATTCACTAATCTGGTTACCGGAGTAGACCAGTTCAGGCACCTACTAGTCTAAGGTGGGGTCATCCTTGTGGATTCCTGGAACTTCCCTAGCACCCTGTTTCTCCCTATTCCCATGATGTCTTCATTTATCACGGTATCTCTTTCCTTGCTATCATGGTATCTCTTTCCCTGTTTTAGCTCGAACCTCCCATTTCCTTATGTTCTCATCCCCCCATTCCTTACCCTTCATTATCCGCCCCCCACTCCCAGTTTGCTCATGTAGATCTCATCTATTTCTCAGAAGTGCTGAACTTCTACTTGATGATTTTTTTCTGGAAGGATGTTGAGAGTTCATTCTCATATAGGCATGGATTCTTGTCCTAGAAAGTTGTGAATTTTATGTGTACTGTTTTACAACATTATGCGTGGTCATTTCACAATTCAGAAAATTTATTTTGAAATAAAATATTTGGCTTAGAAGTTAATGTTCTGTTATCCTTCAGTTTATGTGTGAGATTGATTACAGGATCCCTTGTATCAAAATATGTAGATACTCAAGTTCTTTATATAAAATGGCATGGCATTTGTATACAACCCACACACACCCTTTGGTATATTTTAAATCATGTCTACATTTTATATATTAGACATGACTCAATGTGCAAGCTATGTAAATGGTTGTTTTTGTTGTATCTTAGGGAATAACCATAAAAAAGGAATCTACTTATTCAGACACAATTTTTTTTCTGAATAGCCACTGAATATTTTCATGGTTGATTGAGTTCATGGGAATGGAACCCATAGACATGGAGGCCTAATTACATATATAGTTTTCAAGCACACACCAGTTTTTGGTTTTATCTCTCTTTATCCTTTTGATGTAATTTTCCTGAGGTGAGCAACTTAATTTTTTTTTGCAGTGCTGGAGATTGGACTCAGAACCATGTACATAAAGGCCAGTGGTTCTCCACCTTCCTAATGCTGAAATCCTTTAATAAAGTTCCTCATATTTGTGGTGACCCTCAGTGAAAATTATTTTCATGGCTACTTAATAACTGTAATTTTGCTGCTGTTATGAATCATAATATAAATATCAGAATATGTAGATGGTCTTATGCAACCCCTGTGAGAGGGCCATTCGACCCCCAAAGGGGTTGCAGCCCACAGGTTGAGAACCGCTGATGTAGACAAACAAACTGGATTTTTGCCAGAAGAATGTTGAGAATTCCTTCTTGCACAAACATGAATTCTTGTCCAACAAGCATAAGTCTTTGGCTTTATCTCTCTTTATCATTGAGATGTGCTATTCTTGAGGTATGACAATTAATTAATTTTTTGCAGTGTTGGAGATTGAACTCAGAACTATGTACACCTAGGCAAACTCACACTCAATGAACAGCATCTTCAAATCTTTTCTGTGCTCATTCATTCATCCATTCAACAAATATTCTAGGTTATGTACCAAGCAGTATTATAGAATGAGAAAGAGTTGTAATTCCTGTTAATAGAGATAATAACCCAGTGAGAGAAGTGTAAGATAGAATACTTTTGCTAAAATGTCAAGCTGGAAGTTTCCACAGAGAAATAAAGATACTATCCACATGATATTCCAAACACTAGCCAGGCATAGGTAACACACACCTACAGTAATTCTAGTGTTCAAAAGGCAGAGGCAGGAGGATGCTCAACAAGTTTCAGGCCAAACAGGGATACATAGTGCGATAATGTCTCAAAATTATCACAACTATGACCAGCAACAACTAAAAGCATTCCAAATGTCGTGGGCTAAAATGGAGGCAGGATTAGTGAATTTTACTACAAGCAAATACCTGTCAGGAAGCAAGCTGAGGAAATAGAGGTTAATTAAATGAATGATGAGAAAGAAATAATGAAAAAACAATTATAATTAACCATTAAATAATCATAATGAACCTTGCTATTGGCCTTTTAATTTACAGATATGATCTTAACTCAATATTACAAAATTTCAATAGCTTTTGTATCTGTAGTTTTTATTTTCCTACACTGCATTTGTAGCACTATTCCTAGGGGAAATTATTGCTGATATATAAAACATTTTATTGAAATCCCATTACCCACAGTATATGTTTAAAGGCAAAATGAATGTAAATAGCCATGCAGTAAATTTTTACCTCACTGTGAATTTTTATATGATTGCTAATCCTTAAAATTTCTTTCCCTTGAGATTTTTTTAATGAAAGAATCATGAATGAGTAAACAGAAAAGTGAAATATAAAATACATCCTTGAATGATTAAAACTTTTTAGATTAGTGCTATAAATAAGCAGTACATAGAAAAAAGGTTAATATTACACAATAATGAATAATAGATACAAAAAATATTGCAGCGGAAGCTGATATCCCAGCAGCATAGGAATCAGAGAGCAGGTAGGCACTGGGGCCAGCCTACAGAGCCAAGGTTCCCTGATCTTCCAAAGTTGCATCACAGTTTTGGATCAGGTATTCCAACATACCTTTCTATGGGGATGTTTCACATTCAAATCACAACTTAAGATGTTCAAAGGAGGGTTGAAAAGTGTTTGCAAAGGTCTTGAAGGGCTCGTTAAATAACTAGATGTGAGATAACTTCATGAAATGATTAGGTTCATGTCTTTTTTTTTTTTTTTTTTTTTTTTTTTTTGGTTTTTCGAGACAGGGTTTCTCCATGTAGCTTTGCGCCTTTTCCTGGAACTCACTTGGTAGTCCAGGCTGGCCTCGAACTCACAGAGATCCGCCTGGCTCTGCCTCCCGAGTGCTGGGATTAAAGGCGTGCGCCACCACCGCCCAGCTAGGTTCATGTCTTTTTTTATTTTAAATATAGGGAGCTCTGTAAAGGCCTCTCTTTGTTTATCTAATGATTATCTTTTCTTTTTCACAGTCATCTAAATGATTGTCTTAGTCAGGGTTTTCTATTGCTGCAGTGAAACACCATGTCCAAAATGGAAGATGGGGAGGAAAGGGTTTGCTTGGCTTACACTTCCACCTCACTGTTCAGCATCAAAGGAAGTCAGGACAGGAACTCACCCAGGACAAGAACCTGGAGGTAGGAGCTGATGCAGACAGAGGCCATGTAGGGGTGCTGCTTACTGGCCTGATTCTCATGGCTTGCTCAGACTGCTTTCTTATAGAACCAAGAACCACCAGGCCAGGAATGGCACCACCTACAATGGGCTGGCACTACCCACAGTGGGCTAGGCCCTCCTTCATCAATCACTAATTAAGAAAATGCCTTACATACTGGCCTACAACCCTGATTGTATGGAGACATTTTCTTAATTGAGGTTTCCTCCTCTCAGATGACTTTAGCTTGTGTCAAGTCGACATAAAAGTTCCCAGCACAATGGTGTCCTTGGTATTTTGAAGACATGGCCTCTAAGTCTTTGTAGGGCAAGGCTGTCTGAGTTTAGTGAGCCAAGCCTCTGGCTCATCTTTTGTTTTTTTCCAATTAAATAAGATTCCTCTTCTCGGTTTGCCCTTGCCATTTCAGTGAACTTGCACTTAGATTTCTTACATACCAAAGGCCTTTACACGGCATGTCTGCCTATGTCTGATAAGGACTGATTTGGGAAGCTGTCTTTGACCACACTAAGGATGACATAAAGCTGTCATGACTGGAAATGAAGCTGGCCCACATTTAGCCCATAGATGTCTGTCACATGCCTCTGTCTTCTTGTATGTCATAGCTCAATTTTTGACCACTTCTTAACTACAGAAACCATGTCTTCTGCCTAAAATATGCTTCCTTGTTCAGAATGAGGCGTGTCTTCAACCACAGTTCCTTA
>CABHPQ010175198.1:0-22499 GCA_902168405.1 Peromyscus aztecus | reverse complement strand
AATGATCCCTGACCTTTCAGTGCAAGAGTTGTGTTTTACGTGTGTAGATGTCTAGGAATGACCAGATAAATATTCTTAGACGGGAGCTATCATTTGTTCCCATTTATCTGATTATTCGAATGCACACCCCCTTTCATGGTATATATCATTTTACTAGCCGTGAGCTACTGAGAATAGTAGTCTTGTCTTACCTATCTCATTGTTCACTGCACTGTCCACGGTAAAGCATCTTGCACAAAACAGATAGCATATGCGTATCTGATTAGTAGGTGGGTAATGGGTGATCCGATGGCAATGACCAGTGACTTTGGAGGAAAACATACAATATGCTTAAGTCAACTCTTTTCCTCTTGATCCTTAAATGCAGCCATTGTACAAGATGCATGATTCTGCTCTGAGCTTTGCCTGGCTCTGTAGGAATAACCTGTTTTATAGCTGTGCAAAGGACTGGATCTGTCCAGGCAAATTCAGTGGTCATATGCCATCTCCATCTACCACACTCTCAATTAAACCTTCAAAAAACTTGATATTTTATATTCAGCTGTCTAGCTTCTATGTCTAAGTCACTGATAATTTTGATCATGGATGGGAAAGAGGAATGTTAGTCTTTCCTCGTTTATCCACTTCTAAAAGTCAACTTTATAATATGAGACTCCTAGTTGGTATCTATGAAAATTAAACAGTGTGCTGAATCTTATTCAGAAAAGTAAGCCCTATGTCCCGTTACTCCTTCCTGGACTCACTTTCAAAGACAATTTCAGAGACAATCATATTCAAATGTTCTATTTAGCAGTTTCTCATGAATATAGTACAACTGTGCCATTGTTAACGTATTGTGTGTGGGAATGTATTGCTCTTATGCTATCCCTCTACTATGACGTTGTTACACACACACACACACACACACACACACACACAAAACCACCTAATTGCAGGCAAAGAAAGTTTCATCCCAATTGTATGATACACAGATATGTGTACATATTGCTTGGTGTATAATCATGTAGTGTGCTTTGCAGACATTTTGTAAATGTATTAGAGAAATTTTTATAATTTTATGCTCAAAAATTTCCATTGAAAATGTTGTGAATATTTTCTGTGTTATCAAACAATTTGAGTGGATGGCATCAACAGCATATGGATGTAGCAGCATACATTTAACTTGAAACTTACTGTGAAAATTTCAGTAACTTTCCAAGTTTCTGATGCTATGAATAATCTGCCTGGAAACATGCAAACAGCAAACCAGCAGCCTCCTTCCGATCCTTGTGGAGCCCAAGAAATGGGATCACCGAACCAAAAGCTCTTGATACACATTGCCAATTTCTTTTCCTGGAAGATACTTAAAAAAAAAAACCTCTTATTTTTATTATAAATGAATAGTCATTTAAAAAGTCAAAACGAATCATATCTACCACAACTGTATATAATACATATGTATTTGCATGTACATTCACGTACATAGATGTGAATGAAATTTCCCCATGTGGTTGACAACACTCTCTCCAAGAGTCATTGACTGTTTAACAGAAATCATCAGTCATGAGAGGTCGTCTTTTGCATTGTTGGTCAGGGTTCTCTAAGAGACTCCTCAAACATTATAGGCAATTGCTATCGCCACTGCTTCTCCACCCCTGCTCCCAGAGGTGGGAGGTAAGTCCCTATTGCAGAAGACATCATGCACTGTGGACACAGGACCCAGAGGACCTGACCTAGATCTGACCTGAAAGCCTTCTTCCTGAGAACTAGCTTTCATGGTACCAGAAGACTTCATGCATGCTTTCAAGGGAGGGAGATCATCATACCCAATTACGATGCCTGTTAACCATAATGACTACCATAGCAGGATAACTGGAAAGGTGTAGTCATGGCACATGTATCTTGGCAGTAGCCAACAGCTCTCTAATTAGAATTAAGGTAAGCGCAACAAGAGGGAGATCATGCCTGTTAATGGAGACATAGCCAAAATACCTTGGTCCAGTGCGGTCATGGATCTTGAAAGAGAGCCTACAATTACCACCTTACTAAGGTGGCATAATCCCGGACTACATTCTAAATATTTATCTTGATACCCACAGGTAGGTATAGTCCTTGACTCTCAACAAAGAAACTTCTCTTTACAACAGATGAGAACCATTACAGAAGACCACTCGCAGGGAACAAGAAAATGAAGAGAAAAAGAGCTCATGTGATGACTAGTTCCACTTGACACAACTCTTGTACCTAAAGCTTGGGGATCATCGGGGGTCGGGGACTGTGAGCCAGAGGAAGTTTACTATGAGATCATGTCTTCTAAAAATGTCAGAGAAGCTATACCCATGTAGTCTCATCAACAAGGCTTCCAAAACAAGACCTGAACAACAGGACACTGGTAGACTTGCTAACAAAAAAAGGGAGAAAGCTCCTGAAAGGGAGAAAGCTCCTGAGGCTTCAACACTAGACAGAGAACTTCAGAAAAGCAAGGAATGCTGAGAACAGTAGAAATAGTCTTTGCTGGGGAACAACCCACCCTCCCCAGCTGGTTAACCAGTGCCAAGTGGTCACTCATGAAATCATATACATGCTGTAGGATATCTTTCTGCATGCTGTGAATATGTGTTGCTCTGATTGTTTGATAAATAAAGCTGCATCTGCCTATGGGCAGGATGGAGCCAGGCAGGAAAATCCAAGAGAGATAGTGAGAGGAGAAAGGAGGAGAGAGAAGATTAATAGAAATGGGTTAAGTTAAAAGAACTAGCTAGCAAGAAGCCTGCCATAGGCCATACAATTGGTAATAATATATTATTACCTCTGAATGATTATTTTATAAACATCTGCGGGACTGGAGAAACACGGACTGGGGCTGGATGGGACTGGAGAAAATTCCAGCTACATACACATACAAGTAACATTATATGGACTGAGGAGGTTATATTTATATATTTAGGATATTCATATTATATATAATCCATATATATTCATATATATGTATGTATATATGAATGAGAACAATTGAAGAAAAAGAGGCATGAATTTAAGAAAGAGCAGTGGGGGTTACATGGGATGGGCCAGAGGGAGGAAAGGGAAGGAGGAAATGATGTAATTATATTATAATTAAAAAAATTAAAAAGCATTGTAAGAAAAGACTAATCATTTAATTGCAAATGATCCCCAACTAAAATGTTGCTAGCCTTGTAGTCTTAAAGTGCTTGTCTATGTTATCTTTTTTTAAAAAAAAACTTTCATTGATTTCACATCATGTATTCCAATCCCTCTTATCTCCCTGTCCCCTATCATCCATCCTCTGCCCTTGCAACCTCCCTCCCCAATCAAAAGCAAATTTAAAAGAAAAAACAAAAACAAAAAGAAAATAAAAGAATCTTATAGAGGCTGTTGTGTGTCCCATGGAATCACACAGTGTATCCTTTAGTCCATTCATCTTTACTTGCAAGTGTTCGTTGCCATGAGTCATTGGTCTGGCTTGAGGCCTCTGGTTTCTGCTACACCACTGATAATGGGCTCTCACTGGGGCTCCTCTTGGATATCCTGTTGCTGTCCTGTGTCATGGAGAGCCTGCTGTTTTGGATCTGCAGTTCTGGTCCCTTCATATGCTCCAGCAGTTGATAGATTTGGTGGATCTTGGGGTGGACCAACTCATGGCCCTTGTTCCAGGTCTGGGTGGTAGCTGGGCTGGTCAGCCTGCCAGCTTTCCCCCATTGTCACTACCTGGGCAAGCTCTCCAGCACCGCCTCAGCTAGCTTGCTCAATGTGGCCTGCAGCAAGGAGCAGGGCCGGTTTTCCTGCTCTCAGGGCCTCAGAACCCAGTCACATCACTACCATCACACTCACATCACCAAGGGCCAGCTCTACTGTTTTGCCCAGGCAAAGTGCAGGGCTCTCTCTCCTGATTGCTGTAGTGGATATATGAGGGTGAGGAGGCATGCAAGTCTTCTGCATTCATGCCCTCAGGGCTGACTCACCTGAGCCCCTGACACCAGGGTTATTAGCTCTAGTGTGTTGCCCAGGAGGGTGCAGGGCCCACTTTCCTGTGTGCTACAGCTGGTGAGGGGCAGGGCTAGTTTTCTCACTCTAGTGACCCTGGGGCCAGCTCTCTCACTTGCCTGCCACAGACAGCAAGGGGCAAAGGGGGAGGGCGTCTTCCTCTCACCCATGCCACCGAAAGGTAGATGAGGAGAGGAGGGGTCAGCTCTGTTGCTCTCACACCCTCAGGGTCAGCTCACTTGCATCCTGACCACAGGCTCAGCTCTAGTGTGCTGCTCAGGTAAGGTGCATGCCCGTGGTGAGGGGTGGGGCTGGGCGAGCTCTCCCCTGAGGGACAGGGACAGATTTCCTGCTACTTTATCCAGTGAGAGGCGGGGCCAGCTATCCCAGGACCAGTGAAGGGCAGGGCTGGCTCAGCGCAGCATGGTTCCATTGACTTCTTGTGCTCACGTGGGCCGTGAACAAACATCATCACAGACTCCAGGTGCTTCAGGACTCAGACGTGGCCCTTGGCAGCAGCTCGGGCCTAGATATCACTCCCCCACCACCCTTCCGTGACAGCACAGGCTGCCCAGATCATTATGGCTCTGGTTGCAGCATGGCCTTCGGGCACCAACATGGTCTCAGGGGGCAGACCATTTGCTGAGTAGCTGTAGAGCAGTAGGTGGTAACAGGAGTCATGGACACTACCCTAGATCCCAGCTGCTGCAGGGCCCTGGATCCAGACATGGCCCCAGGCAGTAGCCCATACTCGGATGTCTCCATGGCTCCAGGTGGCAGCACCAGCCACCCAAATCAGTGTGGCCCTGGCAGTGGCATGGACCGACAAGGTCTTAGGTGGCCAACTAGGGCCGAGTCATCCACATGGCCCTTGGTGGCAACAGGAGCCACGAAAATCAACTCAGACCCTGGCTGCTGTAGGGATCATGGACCCAGACATGGCCCTCAGCAGCAGCCTTGATCCAGATGACACCATGGCCCAGGGTGACAGCACAGGCCATTCAGATCAGCATGTCTCTGGTGGCAGCATGTCCCTCCAACACTCCCATGGTCACAGGTTGCAGATCAGACCTTAGGCATCTATGTGGTCTTCGTTGGCAACATGGGCCATGAACATCAGTACAGACCCTGGCTGTGGTAGCACATACTCAGACATGGTCCTAGGCAGCAGCCTGGGATTGGATATTACCATGGTCCCAGGTTGCATTGTAGGTCACTGGTCCCCGTGGCAGTGTGGCCCTTGGACACCAACATGGTGGCCCAAATCCCTGGCATTGGCATGGTCTTAGATGGTCTCAGGAACTACAGACATCAACACAGACCCTGGCTATGGCAAGCCATGTATCTGTGTTACCTTATGTATATATGTGTGCACATTGTATGTGTGTGTGTGTGTGTGTGTGTGTGTGTGTGTGTGTGTGTGAGAGAGAGAGAGAGAGAGAGAGAGAGAGAGAGAGAGAGAGAGAGAGAAAGAGAGAGAGAGAGAGAGAGATGAGGTCTCACTATGCATCTGTGGCTGTTCTGGAACTCACTATGTAGACCAGACTGGCCTTAAACTCACAGAGATCTGCCTGCCTCTGCCTCCTGAGTGCTACAGTTTAAAGGCATGTGCCACGATGTCCAGCAATACAACCCATATTTTAAGACAGGACCTTGCTATGTAGGCCAGTACTGTGGTTTGAATATAAAATGTCCCCCATATTGGAACACTTGGTATCCAGGTGATGCCACTGTTTGGGAAGGTTACAGACCCTTTAAGGGGTGAAGCCCTGTTGGAGGGAGCATGTCACTGGAGGTGAAATTTGGAGTTTCAAAGCCTGGTCCCAAATCTTGTTCTATCTCTCTTTTCTGTATGGATGAAATGTGATCATCAAGATCCATGCTCCTGTTACCATACCTTCTCTCCCTGTTGTAATACCTTTCCTACCTCAGTGGACACACTCTCTCTCTCTGGGACTGTAAGCCAAAATAAACCTCTTCTCTCCTAAGTAGCTTTCCGTCAGGGTATTTTATCACAACAGTGGAAAGGAGGCAAACCCAGCTAGGCTGGCCTCCAATTTGTGATCTTCCTGACTCAGCTTTCTAAGTGCTAGCTTTACATGCCTGGCTTAGCTTGAGTTTTGTTGACTGCAGCTGTGGATGAAGGTTTTTCTCATATATTCATTATTAACCTTCATGCAATGTTGAATTTTTTTCTTTTTACTAATGGTTATGTCATTCTTCTGAAAATTAAAAAAAAAATCTTTATTTTATGTGTGTGAGTGTTTTATCTCCATGTAAGTGTGCCATTTCCATGCCCTGCTCTTGGAGGCCAGAAGAGGATGTTGGATCCCCTGGAACTAGAGTTATAGAGAGTAGTGAACTGCTATGTGGGTGCTAGGAACTGAACCCTAGTCATCCGCAAGAGCAGTAAGTGCTCTTAGCCATTGGGCCATCTCTCCATTTCCTACTCATTACGTTTTAATCATTCAAACAAATACTTTGTTTTACTTTTCTGTTTATGCATTATTGGTGATTCTTTCACTGAAAAATCTCAAAAGAAAGAGATTTCTTCTTTAAGTTTCATTTATATTTTATTTATGAGTGGTCTGCATGCCAGAAGAGGGCATCAGAGCGATCCTATTATATTGTGAGCCACCAGGTGGTTGCTGGGAATTGAACTCAGGACCTTTGGAAGAGCAGCCAGTGCTCTTAACTGATGAGCTATCTCTCCAGCCCCGAGAAAGGAAATTTTTTTTTTTTTTGGTTTTTCGAGACAGGGTTTCTCTGTGTAGCTTTGTGCCTTTCCTGGAGCTCACTCGGTAGCCCAGGCTGGCCTCGAACTCACAGAGATCCGCCTGCCTCTGCCTCCCGAGTGCTGGGATTAAAGGCGTGCGCCACCACCACCCGGCGAGAAAGGAAATTTTAAGGATTAGCAATCCTATTAAAATTCACTGTGAAGTGAAAATTACTTATGTGGCTGCCTGCATTTATTTTGCCTTTAAATATATACTGTGGGTAATGGAATTTTACTAAAACATTTTATAGACCAACAATAATTCTCCCTAAGAGTAGGGCTACAAGAGCAGCATAGGAAAAAATTACAGGTACAGAATTCACTGACAATTTGTAATACAGGTTGAGATAATTTTGATAAATTAAAAGGTCAGGGTAATGTTTATTCTACTTATATACTTAGTGATTAATGATCATTGTTTTAAATTACTTTATTCTCATCTTTATCTAATCTACTTTTGGCATTTAACTGGTGTGATACAGATGGTCTTCTGTGATTAAAAAAGCAAAACAAAACTATGATCAAGAGTAGTAAGTAAAGGAGAAAATTCCCCTTCTCATAATTTTGGTTAGATAGTAAGCCTTTAGGTAATCAGAGATTACCTAAAGTTCCACTTGGTAAGAGCTGGTTGACTCAAGCTGCATCACATGCCTCTTCTGCCTAGCATTCGGTGGAAGAATCTTCCCAATTTGTCTTCATAAATGAGAGCCACACTTGGATATTCTCCTAATATTTGTGTCATGGTGGGATTCTGGGCAATAAAAATGAATATCAATTGTATTGTTTTCAAAATAAAAGTCTTATCCTTCTGCAACATATAACCTTGATCTCTAGTACTGATACGATAAATTTCTGGCAATTTATGAAAATACCCCTAGAAGTTGTTTCTCAACTCCCCACCAACATTTGGATTAATCAGGAAACTCATGAACCTTGAAGATCAATTATCTCAAGTTTGGGCACCTACTGTATAGCTATTTTGTTCTGAGCTGTTCAGTCACACTAAGCAAACAATATATTGTTAAAATTGTTTCAGATATCATATAGTCTACCAAAAGTCATACAAGAAATATATGGCAGCTTCAAATGGCCATAACATGTAAAACCCAAGTGTCTTAATTTGTCTTACATTCATGGGAGGGAACACTACTAAGTAAGAAGAAAGTATTATTGTACACAGATAACATGGATGACTGTTACCACAATTATGCTGAATGAGAGAGGACACACACTCCTCAAGAGATGGTTCAGTTGTTAAGAGCACTTGCTACTCCTTGAGAGGACTTGAGTTCAGTTCTCAGCATCCATGTCGGGCAGTCTTCACCAGCACCTATAACTCCATCTCCAGGGGATCGGATATCCTGCCTCCCCAGGCATTCACACACGTGTGACATACACTCACAAACACACACAGTAATAAACCCAAATCTACAAAAAAAAAAAAAAGAGAAAGAAACAAGGCAAAAGAGTACATAATGCCTATAGATTCCATTAATAGATATTAAAACTAGACACCACAAATCTATAGGAACAAGAAATTGGTGTGCGATTGGTCTAGGGTAGCAGATGAAGAAGGGGAGGGATGAAGGACTACAGTGGACACTAGAAAACATTTGGAGATGATGAATATATTTATGACTTCCGTTGAACAATGTTGTTGTAGGTGTAGGTATATGTCAAAACAAAGTGATGCTTCCTCATGAGGACTGTTGACATACACTATAAACAGAAGTATACAGTAATCTTGTTTGGTTTTGAATTTAATTTTCAAAATTTAATTTTTTCATTTATTTAGTGGTATGTATGTGTGTATATGAGGATGCATGTATGTCATAGTATACGAGTGATGGTCAGTTTTTTTTTTGTTTTTTTGTTTTTTTTTGCTTCCACTGTGGGCTCTGGGGACTACACTTAGGTCATCAGGCTTGGCAACAAGGACCCTTACTGCTTGGGCCACTGTCTGGCCCTAGCTTTGAATTTAAGCTCTTTTCCTCATAGGTTTATGTTTATGAAGGAAATGCTGTTGGGGAAAGGAAAGACATTCTACCATAGAGCTGGATGGACTTGGTCTTATTCCCATCAGTTAGTTTTTTCTTTTTTCATTTTATCTGTGTTTATGACTATGAAATTATATGCTGACCATAAAAATAGATGGAAATAGTCTCAGTAATTTATGAATGATGTAACTTAAAATTTACTTAGCATACCCCAGGGTGAGTTTGAAATGGCTGTTAACAAGCATGTGAGAGTGTAAGGATCATTGTTAGAGGTGAAACCGAGAGCTTGTGGGCTGAAACGACCTTCACAGGAATGAAAACAGAGTTCAGTCAGCCAGCTATGAGAGTCTGAATTGCATTCTCCCGAGGTTGTGTCCACAGATGATCAACTTACTTTCTAGACTCTTCCGTGCTGTTTGCCACAGAGGTGGGCATGGCAGATTGGCCACCTCATCTCCAAGCCTGGGCTCTTCGATGTGTCTTCCAGCAATTTAAGGGCTGGGGCACTGTCACTGCATTTTCAGAGTCTCCTGTAACTAGTGTACTGGATGCGGACTTAGTTTTGCACAATTCATGAGGCAGAAGTCTTATACCTTTTCTTGGTTACGTGTATACCGGCAAACATGACATGGAACTATGACTTTTCTTTTCCTATAAAAAAAAATTCTTTGGGAGATTTTCACATCCCCTCCCATTACCTTCTGCTTATTCTGCTGCTGAAATCCCTCCTCTTGTCAAACAGCCTCCTATTTTGATATCGTCTTTTAAACCACCGAGTTTAATTATATTTGTTTACATGAGCACAGTGAGGTCTTATGTACCAGAACACAGACAGCCTAGCAGTGGCCACATGACTGAAGAAATGATACCCCTGAGGGCAACGGCAGTTTCATGTCCAGAAGACACTGTTTACAGCACTCCTTTGCAACCTCTGCCCCCTCCATTCTTTTGTTGGGGACTATTATTTTAAGGTGTGTTCCTTTTGTTTATGTTGCATTTGTTTAACTCTGTGAAGCTGTGTCACCGTGCCTGTCTAACACACCTGATGGTCTAATAAAAAACTGGACGGCCAACAGTGAGGCAGGAGAAAGGATAGGCAGGGCTGGCAGGCAGAGAGAATATATAGGAGGAATCTGGGAGCAGAAAAGTAGCCAGAGAAGAAACAAGAGAGAATGAGAGGAGGACTTCAGGGGGCAGCCACCCAGTCACCCAGCTACACAGTCAGACACGGAGTAAGAAGGAAAGAAAAGGTATACAGGAATAGATGACGATAAAAGCCCTGAGGCCAAAGATAGACGCGATAATTTTGTTGTTGTTGTTTTTTTTTTTTTTTTTTTTTTTGAGATAAGTTTTCTCTGTGTAGTTTTGGTTCCTGTCCTGGATCTCACTCTGTAGACCAGGCTGCCCTCGAACTCACAGAGTCTCTGCCTCCCGAGTGCTGGGATTAAAGGTGTGTGCCACCACTGCCCAGTTTACAGACACAAAGTTAAGAAAAGCTGGCTAGAAACAAGCCAAGGTAAGGCTGGGCATTTATAATTAATAATAAATCTCTCTGTGTGTGATTTATTTGGGATCTGGGTGGTGGACCCCCCCAAAAGAAAAAAAAAAAAAACACCAACCACACTCTTTCTGATCCATCTTTTAGGTTCCCTGAGCCTTGGAGGAGGTGATATAGCTGTCTGCTTAGGGCCACGGACTCCACTCTCACTTAGTCTCTGCATTGTGATCATTGTGAATCTCTGAACTAACTCCTGCAAAACAAAACAAAACAAAACACACCAACTTTTCTGATGAAGGACAAGAGCTATTGTTTGAATCTTAAATGGTCTTTTAATAAAAACAAACAAACAAACAAAAAACCATAGCCAGATATCAGGGTGAAAGCTGAAAGATCAGAGAAGCAGAATAGCTAGCCACTAGTTCTTACCTGTATGAAATCCTCAGCCTCAAGAGAGTGAGTTTCTGTTTCCTCATGCCTTATATACCTTTCTCTGCCCTGCCATATTACTTCCTGGCATTCAAAGCATATGTCATCACTGCCTGTCTCTGTTTCTCTCCAGCACTGGATCAATCTCATGTAGCCCAGGGTGGTCTTGAACTCACAGAGATCCAGATGGATCTCTGCCTCCCAAGTGATAGGATTAAAGGTGCATGCCACCACTTGCTGAACTCTACGTCTAATCTAGTGGCTGGCTCTGTCCTCTGATCCTCAGGCAAGTTTGTTAGGGTACACAATGTATCACCACAGAGCACAGTATTGATCTTTGAGTATAAAGACAAATATCTAGGTGGTGGTTTGTCATCGCAGAAATGGGACTCTTGTGAAATATATTTAGCAACATTCCATAGTCTTATCTCCAGCTTCTTAAAAGTTTGGAAATAATACCAGCAAAGTTGGTGGTCTTATTTCAGTACCCTACAAATGACTTTATGGGATTTTTTGGAGACTTATCCTGACCATAGAGTAGTGGTTCCCAACCTTCCTAACGCTGTGACCCTTTAGTCCAGTTCCTCATGTTGTGATGACCCCCAACCATAAATTATGTTCGTTGCTACTTCATAGCTGTAATCTTGCTACTGTTATGAATTGTAATGTAAATATCTGATATGCAAGGTACCTGATATGCTACCCATGTGAAATAGTCATTTGACTCCACAAAGGGGTCGAAACTCACATGTTGAGAACCACTACCACAGAGGATTTTCCTTTTGTTGTTGTTAAGTTGCCCCCCCTCCCCCGTGTGTGTGTGTGTGTGTGTGTGTGTGTGTGTGTGTGTGTGTGTGTACAGTGTGTGTGTACAGTGTGTATGTTTGTGGGTGCACATAGCATATACCATAGTGTGCATGTGGAGGTCAGGATCTCTCCTACCACCATGTAGATCCTAGGAATTAAGCTTAGACGGTCAGGTTTGGAGGCGGGCACGTTTCCCCACTAAGTAATATTGGCTCCCCTCCCACCCCAGCATTCTTAGACCTGAATTCTTTGTTTCCCTGTACTCATACGTCAAGAGCTCCAGGGTAGGCAAACGTAGCATTTCTCCTGCATTGTCAACTCTTGAGGTTCAGTTTAGAAGCTCCTTTTAGGTGTCTAGAAATTTTTGCAAATTTGTAACTCTTATATTTCTGAAAATAACTGAACTGGCCTATGTATCCTCCCTTGAGCCAGGAATAATTTAGCCAGTTCACGATAATCTGTACTGGAAAAGTTAGGATATCGCACTAGGGGTATGTGGCAGAGATTGCCAGGTATCCACCAACAGTCATTCTTCCTTTCCTCTCTTTCTTATAAGGATTCCCACTTTCACTTACCCAGGCCTTCTCTATTTCTTGGCTCCAGCTATGGGGATATGTGTTCAGGTAACTACATATTAGCCAACAGGATGTGAGCAGAAGTAACAGGCATCTCTTTCTGATGATGCCTTTGCTGTTTGCTTTGGCTGAGTGGCAGATGTAGAGCGATGGAAGCTGGAGAAGCAACCTTGGATGCAATGGCAAAAACTCCCGGTTGGTGATGGATTGGCTGCTCTAGCAGTCTGGGACTCACTGTATCTGGACCCACACATAAAATATTAATAAACCTCTGCCTTCCTGAAACTATTATATTTTCCGCCTTCTCTTTATTTTAATAAACAGTCTAGATTGAAACATAAAGTAATATTAAGATGTGAGTAAGACCAAGTCTAAAAGTTCACGCTAGGGGATGGCAAGGCGGCTCTGCGGTTAAGAGTGTTTGCTGTACAATCATGAGAATTGAAGTCGGGATCTTAGCACATACTTAACAGGCTAGGGGACCGACCTGTGCCTGTAACTTCAGCTTTGAGTGCAGACTGAGATAGAAGATGCTGGAGCTCGCTGGCTTCTAATCTAGCCAAGAAAACACTGGCTATGCAGTGGAAAATGGTACTTTTACCTATCATGGAGTTACCAATGTGCAAATATAGGAAAACAAAGAATTCAGGTCTAAGAATGCTGACTGTGCAGGCTGGCAATGTGGCCCCCAAGTTCAGGATGAGACCCTACCTCAAAGGCATAGGCTGAAAGTGACAGAAGAGGGCCCTGACACCCCCTTTCTGGCCTCTATGCCCAAGAACATGAATGCACACATACAGATATACAATATGTAAATAAATGAGTAAATCTTGACATATTTAAGTGAGGTCAGTAGGTAAGGCTGCCTGCTGCCAAGCCTTGATGACCTCAGTTCCATTTCCAGGACCTACTTTGTAGAAAGAGGGAACTGGCTCTTGGACTTACTCTCCGATGTGGTATGCTTGTGTCTACACACATAAATAACTGTAACGATAAAAGTATAAAAACATCTTCAGGCCAGGCATGGCGGCACTTGCCTTTAATCCCAGCTCTCAAGCATCAGAGACAGAGGTCCCTATGTGAGTCTGAGGCCTGCTCCTCTTCAGTAGTTTCTAACCTTTATAAATGATAAGAATTATTATTTTAGTGGAGATGGTGTTTATTGAGATTTACCTAATTGTACACTTCCCACACTTACTGTAGCTGAGACTTCCTTTTGATCTATTGTTCTTTCTCTTTGTTATATTCTTTAGCACAGTTCTCACGTTATGTAGTTTTGTTTTTCCTAAGGAGGCACTTGGAATGTGGGAGGAAATTTTGTCATTAAGATGGCTAGGAGGGGAGGGCTGGAGAGATGGCTCAGAGGTTAAGAGCACTGACTGCTACTCCAGAGGTCCTGAGTTCAATTCCCAGCAACCACATGGTGGCTCACAACCATCTGTAATGAGATCTGGTGCCCTCTTCTGGCCTGCAGACATACATTCAGGCAGAACACTGTATACATAATAAATAAATAAATCTTTTTTTTAAAAAAAAAAAAAAAAAAAAAAAAGATGGCTAGGAGGCAATGACCAGCACCTACAGTGTAGGATAGGGATACTAAGCATCTTGAAATACACATTAGGCAGTCTCACCCACTCCAAGGAATGTTCTGGTTCCTAAATGTTTTTTCTGTGGTACCCCAGACAGTTTCAGGACCTCGTCAATGCTAAGGATGTACTCTTCCACCGAGCTAAAGCCACAGATCCTCTTATATTACTTTTAATAGTCTGCTGGTCGTTCATATAGATTAAAATGATCTTCTCACATATCTGAATGTGGTGATATTTTATTTGTGCTGAAATTTATTTGTGCTTTAATAAAGCTTGCCTGGAGATCAAGGGGAAAAGACCAGCCATTTTCAGTAAATAGGAAGTCAGGCAGAACAAGCCTTTAATCGGATCACTTATCAGGCAGGGTCTCTGTGTGTTCAAGGCCATACTAGGGAACGGAGCCAAGCATGGTGACACATGCCTTTAATCCCAGTACCAACCATAGAGACCTGGAGGTCTGTACAGACAGGCAGTGACAAGGAAGTGAGGTAGCTGGGCTAAGATAGCCAATGAAAGGGTAGAACAGCAAGGCAATAAAGGCATGGGTAAGACAGGAAGTAACTTGCATTTGGAAGCTGCAGAGTTGGTAAGGTAAGGTTGGCTGGTGGCTTTCCCTATTTCCCTGATCTCTCTAAGGCTTTCACCTCTATATTTGGTTCCATATTTTTTTATTTCATAAGACCATTTAGAGATTCATCTACATCTGAATCCAGATACAAATCCATTTATATGAAAATACAGTTGTCACAACTATACTAAAAGTTTCAGGAATGAAAAAAATATGTAAGTTATGGGAAATGCGTATTTTTTATCTTCTGAATTTTATCAGGTATCTTTATTTAGTATGCCAGGAAAGTCACGTCACTACAGGTTTCTTTTTTTAAGATTTATTTATTTATGTACTTCATGTATATGGGTGTTTTGTCTGTATGTACATTTCCACACTAGAAGAAGGCATCACATCCCATGAGACTAAAGTTATAGATGGTTGTGAGCCACCATGTGGGAGCTGGGAATTAACTCAGGAAGAGCAGCCCTGGGCTTCCTTTTTAAATTCAGATTTCATTGGTTTTCTTTTCCTTCTAATTATGTTGGCATATATTTACAGGCTAGAAAGTGATGCTATATGTTTTCAATGGACCTAGAATGATTAATTCAAGATGAGTTACCTATTTATCACCTTGATATTTAACTTTTTGTGGTGATACTGAGTTTTATTCTTCGTCATACTGAAATGTACAGCATTCAGTTAGTAGGTATGTTGATCACATTGTGCAATAAAGCCGTGTTAGCATTTTGTTGCTGTAACAAACGTTTAAAAGGAGGAATGGTTTATATTGTTTCGTGGTTCTGAAGGTTTCTTTCCATGGTCACCTGGCTCTCTACTCTTGGACATCTGTTCTGGTGAGACACACCATCACAGTGGGGAGCACCCAGCGAACCAAAAACGACTAATCTCATGTATGCTGCAGGGCAAAGAGAGAGTCAGAAAGAAGCCAGAGTTTGAAAACACCCTGTACGGGCAGGCCGCCTTCGAGACTGTCTTAGTTAGCTTTAACTATTGACACAGCCCAAATCTGAGGAGGGAGCTCTGACTGCGGAATTTCCTAGGGCAGATTTGCTTGTGGGCATGTCTGTGCTGGATAATGTTGATTATACATTGATGCAGAAGATTCTACCCCATTGTGGGCCGCACTGTTCCTAGGCAGGTGGTCCCAGGCTAAAAAAGAAAGGCTGAGCTCCAGGAATACTGTTGAAGAGAGGGAGGAAGGATCGATCGTAGGAGCCAGAGGGGTCAGGGACATCAAAAGAAAACCCATAGAAACAACTAACCTGGGCTTATAGGACCTCACAGAGTCTGAACCAACAACCAGGGAACCTGCATGGCTGTACATGCCCTCTACATATATGTGACAGTTGTGTAGCTTGGTCTACTTGTGGGACTCCTAACAGTGGGAGCAGGGGTTATCCCTAACGCTTTGGCTGGCTTTTGGGAACCCATGTCTCATACTGGGTTGCCTTGTCTAGCCTTAATACAAGGGGAGGAGCTTAGTCCCACCTTACCTTGATATGCTATGCTTTGTTGATATCCATGGGAGGCCTGCTCCTTTCTGAACAGAAACAGAGGAGTGGATTGGGGATGGTGATAGAGAGGAGGTGGGCGGATCAACTAAGAGGAGAGGAAGAAGGAATCAGGAAGTAAAATAAATCCAAGACCAAGCACCTCCCCATGTATTAAGTCTGGGCAAAGTGACCCAGTATGAGGAGTATGGTCCCAAAGGCCAGTAAAAGAGTTGAAGACTGCCCCTGTTCCCACTGTTAGGAGTTCCACAAGAGGATCAAGCTACACAACTGTCACATATATGGAGAGTGCCTAGGTCAGTTGTATGCAGGCTCCCTGGTTGTCGGTTCAGTCTCTGTGAGCTCCTATGCCCCCAGGTTAGTTGATTTTGTGTGTTTTCTTGTGATGTCCTTGACCCCTTTGGCTCCTACATTCCTTTCTCCCCCTCTTCAGAAGGATTTACTGACCTCTGCCTAATGTTTGGCTGTGGGTCTGCATCTGTTTCCTTCTGTTGCTGGATGATACCTCTCTGATGACAATTGGGCTAGGCACCAATCTGGTCACAGTAGACTGACAGTTCAGGTACATATCCACTATTGCTTCTTTGTCGAAAATCAGGTATCCATAGGTATGTGGATTTATGTCTGGGTCTTTGATTCTATTCCATTGATCCATCTGCTTATTTTTATGCTAATACCATAGGTTTTTTTTTTATTTCTATAGCTATTTATTATTTCTATGGCTTGAAATCATGGATGATGATACCTCTGGAAGTTTTTCTAATTTATTGCTGTGGGATGATCCTTCTATACACTGTGAATATGTATTACTCTCATTGGTTAATAATAAAGCTGATTGGCCTATAGCAAGGCAGAATAAAGTTAGGTGGGACAATCAAACTAAGGACTTGGATGAAGAAAGGTGGAGAGATGCCAGCAAGCTGCCCAAGAAGCAAGAAGCTAGAGTGGTAAAGCCATGGGCCATGTGGCAATACATGGATTAATAGAAATGGGTTAATTTAAATGTAACAGCTAGCTAAAAATAAGTCTCAGCTATTGGCTGAGCATTTTGTAATTAATATAAGCTTTTGTGTGTTTATTTGGGACTAGGTGGTTGGGACAGAAAAACTCTGTCTCTGTATACGTTGTATAAGATTGTTTTAGCTATCCTGGGTTTTTTGTTTTTCCATATGAAGTTGAATATTGTTTTTTCAAGGTCTGTAAAGAATTGTGTTGGAGTTTTATTGGGGATTGCATTGAACCTATAGGTTGCTTTTGGTAAGACTGACAGTTTGACTATGTTAATCCTACCAGTCTATGAGTATGAGAGATCTCCTATTATCTTCTTCAGTTTCTTTCTTCAAAGAATTGAAACTCTTGTCATACAGGTTTTTCACTTGCTTTGTTAGCATTACACCAAGGTATTTTATATTATTTGATGCTATTGTAAAGGGGGTTGATTCTCTAATTTCTTTCTCAGCCTGATTATCATTTGTATATAGGAGGGCTATTCACTTTTTTTTAGGTTAATCTTGTATCCAATCACTTGACTAAAGGTGTTTATCAGCTGTAGGAATTCCTTGGTAGAGTTTTTGGGGTAGCTTATATATACTATCATATCACCTGCAAATAATGATACTTCGACTTCTTCCTTTCCAATTTGTATCCCTTTGATCTCCTTTTGTTGTCTTATTGCTCTAGCTAGAACTTCAAGTGATATATTGAATAAATATGGGGAGAGTGGACAGCCTTTTCTTGTTCCTGATTTTAGTGGAATCACTTTGAGTTTCTCTCCATTTATTTTGATGTTGGCTGTTGGTTTGCTGTAAATTGCCTTTATTATGATTAGGGGTCTTCCTTGTATTTCTGATCTCTTTAGGACCTTTATCATGAAGGAATGTTGGATTTTGTTAAAGGCTTTTTCAGCATCTAATGAGATGATCATGTGTTTTTTTTTTTTTCTTTCAGTTTGTTTATATTGTGGGCTACATTGACGGACTTTTGTATGTTGAACCATCCTTGCATCTCTAGGATGAAGCCTACTTGGTCATGGTGGATAATGTTTTTGATGTATTCTTGGATTTGTTTGCTGACATTTTATTGAATATTTTTGTATCAATGTTCATGAGGGAGAATGGTCTGTAATTTTCTTTCTTTGTTGCATCTTTGTGTGGTTTGGGTATCAGGGTAACTATAGCCTCATAAGAAAGAGTTTGGTAATGTTCCTTCTGTTTCTATTGTGTGAAACAATTTGAAGAGTATTGGTATTAGCTCTTCTTTGAAAAATTGGTAGAATTCTGTGCTGAAACCCTCTGGTCCTGGGCTTTTTTTGGTTGGGAGACTTTTAATGACTGTTTCTATTTCCTTAGGGGTTATTGGTCTATTTAAATAGTTTATCTGGTCTTGATTTGACTTTGGTATGTGGTGCCTATCCAGAAAAATTTTCATTTCTTTCAGATTTTCCAATTTTGTGGAGTACAGGTTTTTGAAGTATGGCCTGATGATTCTCTGAATTTCCTCATTGTCTGTTGTTATGTCCCCCTTTTCATTTCTGATTTTGTTAATTTGTATGCTCTCTATCTCTCTCTGCCTTTTGGGTAATTTGGAGAGGGCATGTGTATCTTGTTGATTTTCTCAAAAAACCAACTCTTTCTTTCATTGATTCTTTGTATTGTTCTCTTTCTATTTTATTAATTTCAGCCCTCAATTTGATTATTTCCTGGTGTCTATTCCTCCTGGGTGTTTGCTTCTTTTTGTTCTAGAGCTTTCAGGTGTGCCGTTAAGTCACTAGTGTGAGATTTCTCCATCTTTATTTGGACATTTAGTGCTATGAATTTTTCTCTTAGCACTGCTTTCATAGGGTCCCATAAGTTGGGGTATGTTGTACATTCATTTTCATTGAATTCTAGGACATCTTTAATTTTTTTCTTTTTTGAACCATTGGTGATTTAGTTGGCCATTATTCAGTTTCCATATGATTGTAGACTTTCTGTAATTTTTGTTGTTGTTGAAATCTAACTTTAAGCCATGGTGGTCCAATAAAACACAGGTCCAATAAAATACATTTTTTTGTGTGTGTCTGGTAAGCTTGTTGAGAATTTTAGAGAGGGTTCCATGGGGTGCTGAGAAGATATATTTTTTTTGTTAGGGTGGAATATTCTGTAGATATCTATTAGGTTCATTTGTGTTATGTCTATTAGTTCCCTTATTTCTCTGTTAAGTTTCTGTCTGGCAAACCTGCCCATTGGTGAGAGTAGGGTGCTGAAGTCTCCCACTACTAGTGTGTGGGGTTTGATATGCAGTTTAAACTTTAGTAATGTTTCTTTTACAAATGTGGGTGCCCTTGTATTTGGGGCATAAATGTTCAGAATTGAGACTTCATCTTGGTGGATCTTCCCTGTGATAAATATGAAATGTCCTTCCTAATCTCATTCAATTGATTTTAGTTTGAAGTCTATTTTATTAGATATTAGGATAGCTATATCAGCTTGTTTCTTAAGTCCATTTGATTGGAAAGTCCTTTCCCAGCCTTTTACGCTGAGGTAGTGTCTGTCTTTTAAGTTGAGGTGTGTTTCTTTTATCCAGAAGAAAGATGGATCATGTTTTCATGTCCATTCTGTTAGCCTGTGTCTTTTTATAGGTGAATTGAGATCATTGATTATAATGAATATTAATGACCAATGATTGTTAATTCCTGTTATTTTTTGGTGATAGTGTTGTGTGTCCCTTTTTTGGTATTTGTTGTTGTGGGATTATCTATTGCCTGTGTTTTCACGGGTATATCTAACGTCCTTGGGTTGGATTTTTCCTTCTAGTGTTTTCTGTAGGGCTAGATTTGTGGATAAGTATTGTTTAAATCTGGTTTTATCATGGAATATTTGGTTTACTCCGTCTATGGTGATTGAGAGTTTTGCTGGGTATAATAGTCTGGGTTGGCATCCATGGTCTCTTAGTGTGTGCATAATATCTGTTCAGGACCTTCTGGCTTTCAGAGTATCCATTGAGAAGTCAGGTGTTATTCTGATGGGTATGCCTTTATATGTTACTTGGTCTTTTTCCTTTGCAGCTCTTAATATTTTTTTCTTTATTCTGTATGTGTAGTGGTTTATTATGTGGTGAGGGGACTTTTTTTGGATCCAGTCTATTTGGTATTCTGTAAGCCTCTTCTGTCTTCATAGGCATTTCCTTCTTTAGGTTGGGAAAGTTTTCTTCTATGATTTTGTTGAATATATTTGCTGTGCCTTTGAGTTGGTATTCTTCTCCTTCTTCTATCCTTATTATTCTTAGGTTTGGTCTTTTCATGGTGTCTCAAATTTCCTGGATGTTTTGTGTTATGACTTTGTTGGCTTTAGTGTTTTCTTTGACTGATGAATCTATTTCCTCTATTGTATATTCAATGCCAGAGATTCTCTTCCATCTCTTGCATTCTGTTGGTTATGCTTGCATCTATAGTTCCTGTTCATTTACTCAGATTTTCCATTTCCAGCATTCCCTCAGTTTGTATCTTCTTTATTGCCTCTGTTTCAGTTTTCAAATCTTGAATTGTTTCCTTCACCTGTTTAACTGTTTTTACTTGGCTTTCTTTAAGGGATTTACTGATTTCTTCCAATTTTTTGTTTGTCTTTTCCTTGATTTCTTTAAGGGAAATTTTTTATTTCCTCTTTAAAGGCCTCTATTATCTTCTTAAAGTCAATTTTTTTTCTTTTTTTCTTTTTTTTTTTTTTTTTTTTTTTTTGGTTTTTCGAGACAGGGTTTCTCTGTGTAGCTTTGTGCCTTTCCTGGAACTCACTTGGTAGCCCAGGCTGGCCTCGAACTCACAGAGATCCGCCTGGCTCTGCCTCCCAAGTGCTGGGATTAAAGGTGTGCACCACCACTGCCCGGCCTAAAGTCATTTTTAAGGTTTATTTTTTTTCTGCTTCTTCTGTGTTGGGATGTTCAAGTCTTACTGATGTGGAACCACTAGGTTCTGATGGTGCCATATTGATATTTATGTTGTTGACTGTATTTTTGCACTGGCATCTACCCATCTCTATCTCTACTAGGTGCAAGTGGTGTCTGTGTCTGAGGGAGCTTCTCTTGGTCCGATTGATACTCTTGGTCCAATGGGAGCTCTTGGTCTATTCGGGGCTCTTGGTCCAATACATGCTGATGGACTCTCTGTCTCAGGGAGTAGCTCTTAGTCCAACTGGAACTGGTAGGCTCTGTCTCAGGGAGCAGCTGCAGTCTGGGAGGGTGGGTGGGTTTGGCAGGGTTGAGGCTTGTAGATTACAGGGTCTGGTGGGGGGGTAGTTGTCTGACCTGTCTGCAGAATACTTGCCCGATGGCCTGAAACTGGGACTGCAATGGGTGGTGTTGTGGTGGCACAGGGTTGTGCCCCTGGGCCCAAGGTCTAGAGGCTGGGCTGTTCAGCTATGAGAACAAAGACTCACCTTTAGTCCAATCGGCGCTGGCAGGCTCTGTCTGAGGGAGAAGCTGCAGTCTAGGAGGGTCTAGGGAATAACTTGAAGAGGTGGGTGAAAAGAGAATACAGGAGCCGAAGGTTGGAGAGGATTTCTTTGAGACAGGGTATCCAGGACATAGCACAGCCACTTTACTCAGGAACTCACTGAAGCTGTGGTTATTTGCACAAGACTTGCACAAAACTGGACTTTGGCTGGTCTTATCCTGCATGGCCTAGGAGCTCATGGGGCCCTACCCCTCACTGGGAGTCTATATGCTGGAAATGGGTGCTGAAGGGGGGAGGTGTAATTTTCTTCAGTGGTGTTGCCACTGATAAATTACCGATATTTCAGTAAACAACCCATCCCCCAAAACGCTCATGCAGGCAACTGTAATTAAACTCAGTGGGTCAATGGGGAACCTAAAGTCATCAGAACAGGAGGGAGTTTGTTGGGCAGAAGGGTTTCAGTGGGTGAGAGTGCAGATAAAAGAAGGGAATGGGGACGGAAATCCGTGTATACATGGATGAAATTGTTAAAGAATAAACTAAAAAGCAAACAAAGGACCTAAAAAAGAAAACAAAGAAATTTATTTTCTGACTAAATATACTGCCACAGCTGGAAAGAGATGTCTGTTTTCCTGGAAGCACTAGCACGGGCAGGAGAATTCCTGAATCCGG
The DNA here is from genome assembly GCA_902168405.1 of Peromyscus aztecus. NCBI lineage: Eukaryota > Metazoa > Chordata > Mammalia > Rodentia > Cricetidae > Peromyscus > Peromyscus aztecus. Next base: position 665 of record CABHPQ010175198.1, on the reverse strand, counting down.
CTAACCTGAGAAGTGTATCTGATAAGAGGAGAGAATATACGGCTGGGTTTGAGAAGTTTATTGACATGAAAACATTGATCTGTGGGTTGGGGTTCTTCTGTAGCTCTTGGCATCTGAATAATAAACATGCTCAAACTCCCATACTTTTCATGTTCAATGATGTTCTGTTTCTTTTGAACTCCCTACTGGATTATGAACAGACTCTTAGGTTTCCACAGCAACTTCCGTCACCATTCCTTTCTTTTCCATACATTGTAATTTCATGTGTATAACGTCTTAGATCATATTCACCCCCACTACTCCCATCTCCTCACTCCCTTCCTTCTTTTAAAAATATTGATTGTAAAAGTTATTTTATGTGTATAATGTTTGCATGCATGTATGTCTGTTAACCACAGATGTGCAGTGCCCACGGAGGCGAGACAGGGCATCAGATCTCATGTAATTGGACTTACAAAAGGTTGTGAGCCACCATGTGGGTGCTGGAAATTGAACCCAGGTCTTCTGGAATAGCAGCCAGTGCTCTTAACCACCAACCTCCCTCTCCATACCTAAAAAAATCAAAACAAACAAGCAACGACAATACCGAGTCCACTTTTTTTTGCTGTCCGTCTCATGGACGTTGGGCCATCCACTTGAGCATGGCCACACCCTTAAAGACAACG